>JAJKFI010009093.1:0-11051 GCA_029204185.1 Lerista edwardsae
GCTGCGTTCTGTTGCGTAACGGCTTTCGCCGTTACGCAACAGAACGCAGCGATCGCGCTGCCGCTCACCCGGAAGACACGCCCAGTGTACCGGTAGGCTGACACTACTGAACGTGCCCCCATGTCTGCTTCCCAACCGCAGGATGCAGCACATGCCCCATTAGCACATTAGCATGTGTCAGTGCTGGAATGGGCCTCAGTAGGCCTCAGTAGGCAGCGAACCCCAGTGGACGAGCTTGTTTATAGAGGAGGACCCTCCTGTGCCTCCCCAGCTCAGGATTCCAACACCTCCCTCTGCATCGAGCCTTGCTCAAGCCCCTTCCTGCGCCACTCTCCTCCAACCACGCTCACAGCCGCTTTCCCAAGACTCATTTCCTGTTTCATTCGGAGAGTCCCTTCCCTGGGCACGGGTGGACGAAGCCTTCCGAGCGGCCCCTGCATGGGTATCTATTTGCCATTTCCCTGTCTTGTGCTGAACAATTAGACAGCTGGGCGCACTTCGAAACTTCCTGGCGGCTGCTTTGCTAGGAGATGCTCGCTGCTCCATGGCAACGGGGCATGATGTCACCAGTGCGCCTCAAATTGTGATTTAATTACAGGGTCAGGTGAAAGGATCAGACCACCAGTCATGGAGGGGAAAGTTCCTGTTTGAGGCAGGAAAAGTCTCTGCAGTAATTGTGGCTTGACAGGAATCATGGCAAAGGCTCAACACATAGAGTGCAATCCTAACCAACCTTCCGGCTTAGGGCTCCAAGGTGAGGGGACAAACATTCCCTTCCCTTGAGGAGGCCATCCTGCCTCTGCAGGATGCAGTGGCACATGCCCCATTGGCACAGCTAAGTCAGTGCTGGAAAGTGGGTCAGGATTGCGCCCATAGAGAGAGGTCAGCTTGTTCAGCATCCACAGTGTGTGGGGGATTGGCTCTTCGCCTTGGAGGCTTCAATCCCTCTGGGTCTGTTCACACATAAGCAGTGGTGTCATCCAAATGACTTAGGAACAGATACTCACTTTTGATTGGCACTTGTTGGGGTCCGCCCACCGGAAGTGACGTCATAAGCCGGAAGTGATGTCATGATTGTTGCCATGGATGTGATCATGTTTGTAATAACTTCAGCTTGCGGTTAGTGTTGATTTAACTTCTATTGCTTTGCTTTCTAGAGATGTGTATAGACATATTTTGCTTCAACTCTTCCCTGGTTAAATAGCAGGGGCCAGCTTCGAGTGGGCGGGGCCAGCTCAACTTCTAGGAACCGGTACTTGCGTAGTGGTGCGTAGTGGGTGCATGACATCACTGCACGTAAGTGTTCCTTAAGTGATCTCAGCTGCTTCAAGTAGCAACTTGCTGTATGAATGAGGCTTGGGCAAACTCGATGTTTTCACAGAGGTTGTTTTTGCACCAAAAGAAATCCCGGGTTCACAGGGCTCAGAGCTTGGAGCTGTGGAGCCCACTGATGAGCAGCTTTGCAGGAGCCCCCCTGCCTTCCACAGGTGGCCAACTTACCAGGAGGAACCCAGCGGTGAGCCCAGGGCTGATGCACCCCTCCCCCACACGAAGGCATGACACTCGGAAGCAGATGGCGGTGATGTGAAGGCTGAGTTTGACCCAGATGGACCCCCGGACGGGGGGCTGGGCCTCACAGGAGTTCTGCTGGCTGTGCCAGCTCTGCATGGAGGCTGCAGCTGCGGGTGAACCAGGCCTCCACCACAGTGCTGACCCCTCCCTGTGCGGGGTCCAGTTGGGCCAAATCAGCACAATTGGGCTAAAGCCAGCCCTGACCCGGCTTGTGCAGAGGAACCGAGGGTGGCAGGAGGCTGCTGCCCCTGTTCTCCCCCAGTCATTCGTATCTCCATATTGCCCTCCCCTCGCTGCTGGTCCCCTCTGACGTGGCTGGCTCAAGACCTCCTGACTCCGGAAGCCCATGTCAAAGGCTGCCCCTTTCCTCTTCCTTTCTGTCCCCTCTTTATTTTCCAGTCCAAGGAGTGGAAGGAGTGGGAACAGCTGTGGAACCCCGTCGGTGGACAGAGATGGGCTCCCACCACAATGCGGCCTGAAGCAGTCACCTCAGTGGGCCTCACAGATGGGCTGGCCCTGCCTCTAGCCATCATACACCTGGTTTATGAGGCCACCAAGTACAGTGGGAGGGAACAGAAAATCGTTGGCCCACTAGAAGAAGAAAAAATCCAAGGGAGCAAAAGCCTTCATTAGTGCCAGCAAAAAAGTAGCAAGGAAGCCAATAGCAAGCTCTCAAGTGTTATCGGATTCTTCATCAGGCTGGCTACGAAGTGAAACGTGGAGACAGGGGGAAGTGATGTGATGTCCCAAACGTTTGCATCTCAAAAAAGCAAAAGATGGAATTGAGGAGGTTTCCATGTAGACCTGAAGCACCCTCTGCAGCGTGGTTTGCAGATGTACACAAGACAAAGGAAGCAAGCCATGACTGACCCCCTCCCATTTTCTAGCACTATAGAAAGCCTGCCCCCCCTTCCCTTTCATCATGCTTTGGGGGAGTCCAGAGTGGAGCTGGTGGATTTTATTAAGGCCCTGTCTTTTCCCTCATGGATGGATGGATGGCACAGATGGCCTTTTTGCTGGGGTGGGGAGAAGGATTAGAGCCTCTTCTCTGGAGCAGGGATGACGCGATCCTTTTGTAACTTCCTTTACTTAGCAGGCAGGAAAGTTCTCCTGCACGCAAGATTCTCCTTCAACAGCATCCAAGGCCCCCACTCGGAGAACAGGACTTTGGCTCCGAGAAGGCTCTGTGTTCTGGGCTGTGCTCTGCTTTTCAGCTTAAGTTTGGAATGGGGCTGGACAGGCAAGCAGGATTCTGCTCTCAGCTCTTCCACCCAGGTAGGAGGATTGCAAAAAGGGGTGTCTGATGGGGCCCAGAAAATCTCCCCGATGGCTCAAAGACTATTGGGATTCCAGGGAGCCCACTGAACTTGTTGTGTGTGTGGGGGGGGGGGGGCTGTGCTTCTGCTGAGCCAAAGGCTGGCGTGATCCAGCCTCAGCACAAGCTGATCTCGCCCCCCTCCTCCCTCCGACCCACCCACGCAGTTTCCAAATTACCCTGCAAGTTGTGCAAAGGGATGCAAAGGCTGCCTGGTTCATGGAGGCAGCCAGTGGGGCAGGCTACATGAGAATGGGGCTGCTTGACATCAGCGGCACAGACAAAAGCCAGATGCAGCTACGTTTGGCTGCCCGACTTTGTTGAATGGCTAACCTGCCTACCCATCCCGGATGCATCTTGCTTAAAGGGCACATTCCTTCATTTATTCCAAAAGCAAAGACGGCCTTCCCGGTCCTATCGCCACTTACAGAGGCCATCGCCACTTACAGAGGTACACCTCACGAGACCTTCTGCAAGGTGTGGGATGCAGGAACTTCTCGTGCACGTCGGCAGGACTGTCACAAAGGGGTGCAAACTGCACTGCCAAGACTTCTCCTGCAGCAAGAATGTTATTCATAGGAGCATTTTGAAGCTTTTTTCAAAGGACTTTGGCTGAAAAGAAGTGTGTCTCAGCAGGAGGCAAACTGAGAGCCCAATCCAGGGGGCGCTGTGGGCCGGCATAAGCAGAGGTGTCATCTACTCACCAGTAGACGGTACGCTGGGTGGGACTTAGCGTGATCGACAGCCCGTCCACTCACTTCCGCTTTCTTCCCGCGCGCTTTCCCTCACCTCGGAGGGGGCGCCTGCTAGCCCAGGCACCCGGCGCGCCCCCCACCCATCGCCCCTGGCGAGCAGGCGCCCCCTCCGAGGCGAGGGAAAGCCGCGCGGCACGCGGGAAGAAAGCGGAAGTGAGTGGACGGGCTGTCGATCACGCTAAGTCCCGCCCAGCGTACCGTCTACTGGTGAGTAGATGACACCACTGGGCATAAGTCCCTCGGGCTGGCCTTTGAATGTCATGAACGTGCTGGAAAGTGCATTTGCCCCATTTTATGAGGGGATAGGCCCGCGCATGGATGTGCACCGGCCTCACTGTCCCTTTGCCCAGGCCCAGAGGCCTGATTGGCTTTGCGAGGCCAGCACAAATCCTCTGGGAGGGCAGCGGGAGGCAGAATGGGCGGAGGGAGGGCAGAGAACAGGCGGTCCTGCGGACGAACTGGCCCGGAGAGGGGAGCGGAGGCAGGATTCAGCAGTGCCAGGGCTCGGACGCCGCAGCAGTGCCAGTCAAGCATCGGCGTTGTTCGGTCAGCGCAGGGCCTCCACGAGGGCATTTCAGAGGCGTTCCGGGGGCGTAACTGGGTAGTGCAGTGGATGGAGATGGGGGTTGTGACGCAAGATGGCCGCAGTGCCATATCCTAAAGCCCGCCCCCAGCCAGGGCAGCCCCGATTCGGGCCGCTCCTGTCCGGCAAAACAGCAGGTGCAGATCTGAGCAGGCCCATATGGGCAACTGGAGCTTACATGAGTGTCGTGCACGTTGCTGCTGCCACCTCCTAATGGGCCTTAGGATACAGCCAGTAGTGTCAGCCTACTGGTACGCTGGGCGTGTCTTCCGGGTGAGCGGCAGCAAGATCGCTGTGTTCTGTTGCGTAACGGCGAAAGCCCACCTGCTGCAGCTGGCGGGCTTTTGCCGTTACGCAACAGAACGCAACGATCGCGCTGCCACTCACCCGGAAGACACGCCCAGCATACCGGTAGGCTGACACTACTGGATACAGCCAGTGATGTCATGCAGGGGGAACACGGGGGAACTCAGTTCCAATAGTTAAAATTAGGGCTGACTCCGCCCACTTCACTCTCCCTCCTCCCCCCTCCCAATTCCTCTGCAAAGAGCTTTTCTTCTGGGTTGGCCGGCACTCAGAGGGTTAAAGGGAGCGACTCCGGATTCCTAGGGGGGCGAAGGTAGTGATGTCATTCAGGGGGAACGGACCAGAACGGGTGTTCCGGATCCTAACGGGCTCCGTGGCTGGTTCCGGGTTCCCGACAAGTGCCAATCAAAAGTGAGTTCCTGTTCCTAAATCATTTGAATGACACCACTGGATACAGCCCTGCTATGTCGGCCTTACTTAGGATTGTGCTGCCCATCGTAATGCATTTTAGGGACTGACTCTGCTTATATGATAAAACTGACAGGGAAATGGTGACAGGCCTGATGGTGCGTTGGACGAAAAGCTCAAGGAACATGCTGTTTTTCGAAAAGCCCTGGATTTTAGGTAGCAGGAGGGAAGCCATCCTGTTGGCAGGCCATGACACACAATAACCACAGTTTCTGATTCATGGCCTTCTGGAAAGAATTTTCACTGGTTTTGGGTCTCCTATTTCGATGAAATGGCAATTTTTCTTTCCTTCTTTTTTTCTTTTCAAAAATTTTGAAAAGAAAAGAAACCCAACTCTGGGCACGTGGTCCTGTGTTTGGAAAACGGGCCGACAACAGTCCATATGGGCTTGGAAATGGGCCTGGAGCGATTTGAGAAAAGGGCTGGTTTCTATGGAAAAACAGGCAGCCCAGGGCTGTGTGAGTGTGTACCTAACACATTTTTCCATGAAACAATCCCATGTCAAAGTTAACACTCCCTGAAATTGAAACGATGTGCTGTTCTGAGGAACATCCCACAACCCCCCTGGGCCTGCTTAGTATCAACCAACATAAATCAGGGCTGTTTCTAATAAAATAGTAATAATCCGTGGGGGAGGGGGGATTAATAACACTGGAACAGCGGTGCAGTTTGAATTCAAAGATCACATAACCACAACATTTCTTGCTCATGTGATTACGTAACATTTGCCAAGGTCTGTCTGAGCACCAAGTCCACCGATTCTCCTGAGCCTGTCTCCCAACTGCAGATTATGGTAATCTCTCACTCTCTACCACTAGGACCAAAGACCAGGAGAAAAAATGGGTGACCTTGCAGTACAGAGCAATGAAGGAAGAACTTCACACAAAACACAACTGACCTACGGAACCCATTGCCACAGGATGCTACAATGACCACAAGCTTGGGCAGTGTGAGATAAAGTGTACCAATGGCTACTGGTCATAATGGCTGTGGGATACCTCCAGGTTCAGAGGCAGATTCAGAGCCCCTTTGCCCCCATCGTGGGGGAATGAGCCCCCCACTCCCCCCTTTACCACAAAGGTAATGACTGAATTGGGTTTGTGTCTGGGCTGCATCCACTGCTAGCACCAGTTTGCTAAGGGCCCTGGGATGAGGCCCTGCAGTGCGCCTGGAGCAGTAGTGTCAGCCTACCGGTACGCTGGGCGTGTCTTCCGGGTGAGCGGCAGCGCGATCGCTGCGTTCTGTTGCGTAACGGCGAAAGCCCACCCCCGCCCCTTAATGAAGCACTGGGTGCAACCCCTGTCACCAGTACAGAGGGATCAAAGCCGAGTGGGCACCTGACAGGAGTGGGCTCCTAACCAGTTCTCTGCTCGGGCAATTCTAACCCCTGGCTGCTCCACTGCAGACTGGAGAGGAGGAGGCCTCCCATAAAGGAAGTTCTCCCTACAAAAAGATCCCAGCACATAGAGCGGCAGCGAAAACAATTAAAGAGAGGGCTCTGCTTCTGTTGAGCCTCTTCAAACCATTTTTTTCTCACTTGGCTGAAGTTCCTCTACTACAGTGGTGTTGCAACAGGGGTGTGGGCAGTGGTGTCATTCAAATGATTTAGGAACAGGAACTCACTTTTGATTGGCACTTGTCGGGAACCCGGAACCGGCCACGGAGCCCGTTAGGATCCGGAACGCCTGTTCTGGTCCGTTCCCCCTGAATGACTTCACTGCCTTCGCCCCCCTAGGAATCCGGAGTCGCTCCCTTTAACCCTCTGAGTGCCGGCCAACCCAGAAGAAAAGCTCTTTGCAGAGGAATTGGGAGGGGGGGGGAGGGAGAGTGAAGTGGGCGGAGTCAGCCCTAATTTTAACTATTGGAACTGAGTTCCCCCGCGTTCCCCCTGCATGACATCACTGGGCGTGGGGGGCCCGGTACGTATTGCAGGCGCATCAATGCGCCGTGTAAGCGGCCCTTCCCCTCGCCATTGGAGCCATTCTGGGCAGTGATGGCAAAGGCAGCGACTGCTCCAGAGACAGCTCTGCCTTTCCCACATGCCTGCCTGGGGCCTGCGGACTGAGCGGGGTGGTGAGGTGGTGCTCCTGCACCCCCCATTTTGTAGATGTTGTGTCACGAAGGGTTGACTACAGAAAATGAAACATGTCTCTGTCTGTTTCAGTTCCTCTGTAGCCAGAACGGTAAATAGGCCAGCCCAGGAAACAGAAACCCAACCAAGTATTGATTGGGAAATAGGAGGGGGCGGGGAAATGGTACGCTAAAACCACTCTTTGGGAACATGGAAATTAGAATGGGCCATCTGATTGGGTAAACTCTCAGTTGGGCTGGAGGACCAGAGCACAGGTCAGCCTGGAAAGGAAATAGCATTGAAAGGAAGTAGCACTGAGACCATTGTTAGGTGGATTCGCAACTGGTTGGGCAACAGTACACAAAGGATGATCATTAGTGGCTTTGCATCACCCGGAGGATGGCTTCGAGGGGAGTTCCCCAGGGCTCTATCTTGGGCCCTCTTCTCTCTTTATCCGTGTCTTGGATGAAGGGGGCCTCACAAAGTTTAGGAATGACACTAAACTGGGAGGAGTAGCAAACACAATAGAAGCCTTCAAGCTCCATCTTGGGCACTTGTCAAAAGACAGGAAGGGTTGCTAGTCAATGTAGAGGACAGGTGGGCTGACTGTAAAATGGCAATTTTTTCTTCACTCTATGGTCTTCTCTATGGTCTTCACCCAGAGATGTCATCTGGGTGTGCCAGGAACCGGAACGCCCGGATGATTGACAGCCCTCCGCCCCTATGGCGGAAGGCAGCCACGCCTCCCTGTGCCTCACAGCGCCCAAATCACTCCATTTCAGAGCGATTCGGGACGCCAGGGAGGGCAGGCGGGCCCAAGAGCAGCTCGCCCGTCCTCGGGAGAGGCGGCGCAGCCCGGGCCCGTCCACAGAACTGGCGGAACGGTGTACCGGGCCGTTCCACCAGGATAACACCACTGTCTTCGCCTCTTGTGATGTCACTTGCCAGTGGAGGAAGAGGGGCAGACAATTCATTGCAGGCAGATGCCCAAAAAACGGAGCTGCAGAACCTGCCAGCAGTTGTGTCAGCAATTTTCAACCACTGTGCTCCAAACTCCCGCAGCGGACCTGCGGACCTCACACAGCATACGGTGGCAAATGTTGCCACTGCACACCGGTTAAAACACTGCTTTCACCTTTCACAAGGGAGGCTGCAGCAACGGCATTCGATTTCCCAGCCAAGCCGCCCATTCTTGCCTTCACGTATCAGAACAGGCGGGCAGAAAGCCCTGTGTTCAGCCTGAGCACAGAGTCCCACCCCAAGTTACAAACCCTGAGAAGGACTTACGGCTTTAATCAAAGGAAGATGGTTTGTTTACTTGTATAGGCCGTTTGGGACTCCTCTGAGAAAGACAAGTCACAGCGGCTCCCTGAGGGCCCAGCCCTTCTCTGTGAAGTCGAGAGTTAAAAGGGATGCCAGCCTTTCTGAAACTTCCTAAGGCTTTCCTCAGTGAAGCGTTTAAAGGCAGGGAAAAAAATCCACCGCAAAGCAAAAGGAGGTTTTGAACTAATGGCAAACATTAATGAAGCCTTTCTCAATCAACGCGAGGCCACAAAGAGACAGTTTTGGAGACAGGCTAATTAAACACAATGCAAGTTTCCGACTCAGGGCTGCCCTCCAGCACCACTAAAGCACTCAGTCTCCTTCCGGAGGATTGTCGTTCTGAGGACCTGGAGCGCAAAGGGGGAAGGAGGGAACGAACAACACTCCTGCGTGGGCCTGAGAAGAAAGAGGTGGAGGCTCTGGAAGGGGGGACGTGAAGTCGCAGAGGCGAAGAAGACACTGGCGAGCTGCCACCTCAGCACCAAGAGGTCTTGGGCTGGCTCCAGCCCTACGCAATAGCTAGGCACAGAGTTCACAGTTCCTGCTGCAATTAAGTAATTAAATTAATTAATTAGCATTAATTAAAGCTGCAATTCTACGCGCGCGCACCTGGTATCAAGTCCTGCTGAACTCTGCACAGGCATACACTGCATAGGATTGTGCTGTCAGATTTCATTCACACTGAAATATGTGTTGCCTGCTCGGCTTGTCTAGCTTTCAGTGCCTGGCCCAGCTCCAAGGAGGAGAGCACAAGGAAGTGGGGAGGGGGAGATGGCAGGTGAGGGTACGAGTGTGGCTGCCGGGGCAGGGGGGGGAGGCTGGAAGATGCTGTTCCTCAGTGGTTGCCATCTGGCTGTTTTTAAACAAACCTGGCCAATTTTTTTCTGCACCCTGCCGGGATTTTTCCTTTTTTCCCTTTTGCTTCTAACTCAGCCTCTGAATATTTACAATTGGATATATTTAAATGAATTAGCATATGCAAAGTCGCAAGGCTCTTTAAAAACATATTTCTGGAGAAGGGAGCATCCCTGATTAAAGCTACCCTGAGAGTGAGTTTTATGGCTGAATGAAGATTTGAACCCGAATCTTCCTTGCTCCTAGTCCAACCATTAGACCTACCACATCACTAGGTCCACTAGACCAACCACTAGTTTCACTAGGAGAGAAGTAAACAGTGCAGTGAAGTGGCCATGAAATGCACACATACCCTCCAACACACGGAGACACTGCACTCAGTACTGAACCGATTAGCCGACTACCTCAGGTGCCAGGAAGTATGTGCAAATCCCCGGGCAGTAGGTTTGTTCTATGCAACAACTTCTGAGCAGGTGTCCTGAAAACTTGGAATTTTATTTGCATGCCCTTAAAGGTCCAGAACATTAATCTGGGGCAGGCCCGAGGCACTGAAATTACTAGTTTCAGCCCTGCTGTCTATTTTATACACCCGTAATATCTCAAGAATGCCAACAGAGATTGCAAAAGGAAAAACACAAATGTTTTGTCTCAGAAGTGAAATTACCAACCTGCCCAAACCAGACACTGAAGGCAAGCTAATTACTATTTTCTTGCAGCGAGGCAAGTCTGGTTTGTGCAACCCGCTTTTCTGGGCACATCCATTATACCTTCACCCCAGCAGCCGTGGTCTGGGGAGGGGCGGAGGACAGCACCGCATCCCAGATTCTCTTGCAGTGAATTGTGGGTAACTCTCATTCCAGCTAAATTAAAAAAAATTGTTTTTGTTTTCATGTTCTTAGAGACGTCCAATCAGTGGATTCCTTCAGACAACCCAGTTCCAACTTGGGTTCAGTTCTCCTCCAAACTGCAGGAGGGTTATGACTCATCTCCCATTTTTCTTTATGTCTGTATTTATATACCACCTTTCCTCTCCTCAGATTTCAGATAATACTCAAGGTGGGTTTACATAGGCACGTAAGCAGGCTGTCCTAAACCTGATTGTTCTATATACAGGTGGGCTCCGGTATCCACGGATTCTTCTTTTGTAGTTTCACTTATCCACGGATCACGGCCCCCTCACCTTCCTTCACTTTTACTTTGGATTGCTAAAAAACCTTCTTGCTTGGGAGTGGGGGCGGGGGAGACCCTACATAGGTTCCCTCTTATCCACGGTTTCAGGTATCCTCGGGAGCCCAGGGGCTTCTCCCCTGCAGGTGCGGGGCAGGCCTGTGTAGAACCCTTCCAACTCCAGATGTTTTCCTTCCACAGCTGTGTAAGAGACGGCCCCATTGGAGAGACACTGGGTTTTTTGCATGCAGTCGCCTGAGCCAGGGGTTCCCAAACTGTAGGTTGGGATCCATCAGTGGGTGGCGACCCAATTTTTAGTGGGTTGTGAAACCAACAAGCTGATAGCTGACAAGGAAAATGTACTGAGCTGTGGAAACAGAAACAAGCAGCACGTGTGCATTACTTGTGAGTAGGCGAACATGCCTTGGTCCACTTTGAAGGGCAGGTGGAGGAGAACTCAACATCATCAAATGGTCACAATCCAATGAATGAGGCCCCACCAAACTATCAAGAAGGAAGATCCCCCTCTCCAGCTGTTGACAAGGAAAGTGTATTGAGCCCTATGGAAAGCAAAACTGAGCCACACGTGTGTGTGTGTGTGTGTGTGTGTGTGTGTGTGTGTGTGTGTGTGTGTGT
>JAJKFI010009105.1:0-21090 GCA_029204185.1 Lerista edwardsae
AAGGACTATGAGTACATACCAACGTTCCCACAACTCTAATACGGGCGGGGCGCTAAAAGCGTCCCAGCGGCGCGGGGAAGGAAGCCGCCGACGCGCGCCCCGAGCCAGGACGCGCGCCGCCAGCTTTCTCTCCCCCCGCCCCGCTGCTGGGGCGCTAAAAGCGTCCCAGCAGCGGCGCGGGGAAGGAAGCCGCCGCCGCGCGCCCTGATCTGGGACACGCGCCGCCAGCTTTCTCTCCCCCCGCCGCTGGGGCGCTAAAAGCGTCCCAGCGGCGCGGGGAAGGAAGCCGCCGACACGCGCCCCGAGCCAGGACGCACGCCGCCGGCTTTCTCTCCCCCCGCCCTGCCGCTGGGGCGCTAAAAGCGTCCCAGCAGTGGCTTGGGGAAGGAAGCCGCCGCCGCGCGCCCTGAGCCGGGACGCGCGCTGCCGGCTTTCTCTCCCCCCCACCCTGCCGCTGGGGTGCTAAAAGCGTCCCAGCAGCGGCGCGAGGAAGGAAGCCGCCGCTGCGCGCCCCGAGCCGGGACGCACAGCGGCGGCTTTCTCTCCCCCCACTGCTGAGCCCGCCAAACGTCATGACGTCACGGGCGCAGTTGCGCCCAGGTACGCGCCTGCCAGTGAGTCCAACAATATTTTCCCTCCTTCCACTCACTGTTTTCTTCATTATGAAGGTTGAACTAGAAGGTGACTGAGGATGCAATCCTAACCTGGAATTAGGCTGGCACAAAGGCCAGCAAAGTTTGGCTAGGACAAGGGCCACCGAAAAGCATGTTTGGACCACTCTCAGAGTCAGAGAGGCCAGCACACAGATACGCACCATCCTCCCTGACTCAGAGAGTGGTCCAAACATGCTTTTCGGTGGCCCTTGTGCCAGCCAGACTTTGCTGGCCTAACTGTGCCAGCCTAACTCCAGGTTAGGATTGTGCTCTGAGTGGAAGGATTCTTTGCAGATGGCGATTGTAACTTAGTAATGATGAACAAGACAAGTAGTGTCATCCGGCAATGAGCTGCCGGAATGCAATGCGGGACTTACTGCTTGATTGACAGGCTGTCTGTGACGTGTCGCTGCCTGCCCGCCCGCCATGCAGGCTCCCTCTGGTTGGTGCGCCCCTCCGCTGCTTGCCCAGGCACCCGGCGCGCCCCCCAGGCAAGCGGGCACCCCCTCCAAAGCCAGGGGTGCCCGCACAGCGGGTGGGCAGGCAGCGACACATCACGGACGGGCAGCCAATCAGGCGGTAAGTCCCGCCTAGCGTTCCGGCAGCTTGTTGCCAGATGACACCGCTGAGCAAGACCATTCCTCTGCTGCAGAAAACGACAGGCCATGGGCAGCCCAATCTTAACCCCCGTCCCCGAGCTGTCTCCTGATTGTCCCCAATATGCCATAAAGCATGTTCATGGCTATTTGGAAGGAAGCTGAGCCAGCACATGGATGGAGACACACCAGCACAGGGAATGTTTGTGTCCACCTGGGTAGGCCAGCACAAGGGGCAAGAGATAGTGGGGGGAGGAACGGAGATGGTTCTGGGCATGGGGAGGGAGGGGGAGGGCAGTCTGAGAGGTGTATTGGGCCCGGGAGGGGGCTGAGACTGGCCTGGGCAACCTAGGTCAGATCCTAACCTCCATACCTGGCCCAATCAGGCACATTTACTCGGATTTACAGATCCAAATAGCCCTATTGGGCTCACTAGCACACAACATGGGGTAAGGAGACTATAATCCCCTTACTCTGAGTTGCACTCCTGCCTGGTGGTACCATGCACCGGATATAGCGTTACTTCTTACTCTAGAGAAGTAAATAAAATGCCGCTTTTAAAAAGATAGTAATATTTTTAAAGATTACTAGATATAGCATAGTTGGGCTCTTAGTAATCTTTTAAAAAGCGGCATTTTATTTACTTCTCTGGAGGCCAAGTGCTGCTTCACTGCAGCCATTCAAATTTCTGGTATGCTTTTTAGAAGAAAAAAAATGGAAGTTCCTTTTATCTCAACAATGCCTACCTATTTTGCAGATCTTTCATTTTAATTTTTTTCAGTCCTTTCTTTAAACCTCAGATTGCCTCTTCAGTGTCAGAATGCAAACCCAGTTTTAGCCAATAACAAAGAGGCAGGTTTTGTCTTCCCCATTACATGAGGACTGAATAATATCCAACTGGTGCAGGGCTTACCACTGAGAGAAGGGTTCCCATTGGCTCAAATTCTGGAACTAGTTTGGCTGCTTAAATTATGCTGATTTCATGGAGATTTAAGGAACTCAAGTGCAGGATTGCATAGTTGGTTATGTCAAATCTGCCATTGTAAATTGCTAGAGTTGCCATCTTGCCTCAAATGGCTCCCTCTGCTTTCTGCTTTTTTCTCAGCAGAGGGCTGGCAAAAGGTAAATCACAGGCAATTTGGGGGGGGGGTGTCATCTGTACCAGCTTTGTCTAATTTTTTTTCCAAGGATTGTCCTTATATCACCAAACCCCACCTCAGAAATCTCACCGTTTTTCTATCCAACCTGACAACCCTTTCATTATATTTTCTCTGGTTTTTTTTAATTGTGATTCTAGAGTCTTTGATTATATATAAAAAGGAAGGGTCTGGTTCCAACTGCAGGTGTGTATCTTGTGGATGATAAGAGCATCAGTAAATATGTTTGTTAACATCATGATCAGGAAAAATCTCTAGTGACCTCCACTTCATTCATCCTGCAAATGGGACTGATTATAGTTTACAGGACAGATTAGTTCAACAGTGTTACAACTTGGAAAGCTGCCTGTAACACATATGAAAGGCAATTTTATGGCAAAGTCTACTTGATGACAATTAATAGTCAAAACACATTTCCTGTGTAATAAAGTGGGGTAAGCAATTCGAAGCAGGGCAGCTCAAGTTGTGCAGCTTGCAACTCAAGCCATGGAAACATTGGCTTTTCTGACTTGTGTTAAGTCATTGGTGTCACTTACTTTGGCCCAACTCAAGTCTCAGGGCCATTTGAACTTGAGTCCTGACTCTCTTTAGTGTGTGCATGCTTGCTTGCTTACTTTTTCCCCAGCACTTCCACGTCATCCCGAAAAACCTCATGGGCAATCCGGAAGCTGTCCTTCAGACCAACACAGCAGAAGACATGGTGGGAGGAGGTCACCATATATAATCATGTATAAGTTGATGTCATGGATAAATCAAGGGCATGTTTTAAGCAAAAAATCATAGAATTTGCCATGCTCTGTGGATAAGTCGGCTATAACTTAGGGGGTATCTGCAACTCATTGAATTAGATAATTTTGTCTAATTTTACTCAACACCAGATTCTGACAAATGATCTACCAATAATTGTTACCTAAGAACTGTACAATCTGCCTATTTATTAAAGTGCAGGGGAAAACAAAATAAAACAGCAACCTAGCAAGCAACTATCAAACCTTTTAGTACTGGGACCCACTTTTGAAAATGACAGCCTATGGGGACCCACCAGAAGGGGTGACATTAAACAGAAGGGTTGTCATTAGAAACAAAGGGGAAGGCATGCTGGAATAATGAAACAAGGCACACACAAAAACTGTTCAAGGCTAGAACTGATTAAGCATAGAGTTACCAGATACAAACTGAACAGAGGGCCTATACCTTTAACCATTGTATAGAAGAGGGAATTTGGGCAGTTGTAGCTTTGGAAACCCCTCAATAATGAGCTGCACCTGCCAAATTCCTTCTTCTATACAATGGTTAAAGGTATAGGTACTCTGTCCCAGTTTGTATCTGGTAACCGTTATTAAGCATATCTGCCTGGATTATCTAATAAAGGAATGCATGTCACAAGTTTACCTGCTTGGGCTGGCTTCTGCAAGGATGATCCCCTCCCCCCATGAGAGGAAAAGCTGGAGCTGGAGTCTGCATGGTTAGGGTTACCAAATACAAACTGTACAGAGTCCCTTTAGCTTTAACCATTGCATAGAAGAGGAAATTTGGGTAGGTGCAGCTTTTGAAACCCTTCCAGGATGAGCTGCACCTGCCCAAATTTCCTCTTCTATGCAATGGTTAAAGCTATAGGCACTCTGTCTGGTATCTGGTAACCCTATGCATGGTCCCATCAAACTTGTTTGAGGGAAGATACACTGACATAGAAGCAGCGATGGAATCTGGTAATGAAGATCCGGAACGCTGGGCAGGACTTACGCGTGATTGGCAGCCCGTCCGTTCTGTTCTGCGGCTGCCCTGGCCTGGCAGGGCTGCCCCCTGGTTGGCGTGCCCCCCCTGCTCACCCAGGCACCCGGCACGCCCCCACCCATCCCCCCGGCGAGCAGGCACCCTGCCGAGGTCAGGGCAGCCGCGGAACGGAACGGACGGGCAGCCAATCACGCGTACGTCCCGCCCAGCGTTCCAGATCTTTATTACCAGATTCCATCGCTGCATAGAAGCTACCCATTAAAATGCTCAGGAGGGGTAAAAGAGCCCATTTGTCCACCCCACACCCCACCCCACCCCCACCCCGCAATCCCCACATCTGCTGAATTCAACTCACATGTTGCAGTAAACACTTGCTTACTCACAAGTAAATGCAAATGTGTAGCTCAGTTTTGCTTTCCATAAAGCTCAATACTTCTCAACTTAGAGGGAGGGACTTCCTTCTCGAGTGTTTTTGGGGGTCTACGTTCATTGGATCGGGACCGTTCTAGCTGCGTTGCATTCTTTTCAGTCTGCCCTTTCTGATGCACCATGGCATGGCTGCCAACTCATGAGTAAACACATAGTGTGGCTCAGTTTCACTTTCCATAGGACTCAATTTATTTTTCTGAGCTGCTTCTGAGCTTGCTCAGATCGCTGTGCAGCTTTGTGGCTTGCAGTTATTGTCAGGAGCACTATAAGTCAACGTCAGGTTTCTCTAGGCAATAATTAGGCATACATTTCTCGACATATACACGATTGTATACGGTAGGTTGTTCTAAGAGTTGGGGCTGGGGGTGAGGGGAGGAGGAAAGACTTTTTTTTTGCTCGTTTCTCAAAATGACTCGGGATTTGAGTGAAAATAATTTGAAATTTCCATGTGACGGAAATTTCCATGTGACGGGCACACACGATGACTTGTGAGTTGAATTGCAGGATCACTGACTTGTAACTCGACTCATAACTTGCTTAGTGACTTCGGCAAATCCCTGGTGCAGCCTTTTGCATGTATTTAAGAGTTGTAAAACAACATGGGAGACAATAATCGGGGAGGACAAGGCTGTATTATATTAAAGTATTGCAAACCAATAATTCTTAAAGAGAGGGAAATAGCAGTATCACAGGAAACAAATACAGCATGAAAGGATCAACCATATTATTCAGACCATTTATTTGCTTTGCTGCAGAAAACTCAGACCTCCCCCATCTCCACGCTCTAAAGTACACTGTAGCCTTTGCCACTGAAAACAACCTAATCAATATTATGTGCTAGTTCCAAGTGCCTTCAGCTTTTTGCCTATCCAGCTCCTTAACTTCCATCATGGTGATTCCTATTCTTGGCTGTACTTGCTCTTGCTGTTCTCGTTTTCTCCTTGAAGGCAAGAATTCTTCTAAAAGGTCAAAAAGCCCTAAAAGTTAGCCTTGTGGTCTTTAAAGCTTCCTGTGGGCAACTAGGTGATTCAGCACCTAAACCATTTAGATACCTTTGTTCTTAGTAGTATCATGTGTGTCAGTTTCCAGATTCAGTAAATTGAATTTGCAGTTAAAAGGATTTGGGTACAGGGGCTGAAACAACCTGCAATCTTAGAGAACTGCTGCCAAAGCTCAGAAGGGTCAGGTAGGATGTTGTCCCATCTCAACACGTACAGAAAAGGATCAAGGGATTAGGATCAGAAGATGAAATTAAAAAAATAGGCTGTTAATCAGGTACCAGGTTCTTGATTCTATCCTATCCTTGACCAATCAGAATGATACAGTGTGTTGCTGATGCGGCATCTGCTGCGTCCTGTTGGCCAGCTGGAGGCAGGGCTGGCTGGGAGAAGCAAGTAATGACAATTTTTTACTTACCTCCTCCATCACTTCCTGGTGCCTGTTGGAACCCCTGAAAGCTATGCCATCTCTTTTGCTGGTGTAGCTCTGAGGAGCCTTTGGGGGGGGGGATACACACGACATCTGGCCTGAGAGTGGTTATAGGATTCAGCATGCATCCTCCCCTGTCCAACACACCCAATCTGCCCCTGCAATGCTCCCAAACATACTTCTCCACCAGTTGGGGTCTGTTGATGGCCAATCTGCAGGCTGCTGTCCATACACTTCTGTACCATACGCTTGTACAGAAGTGTATGGACTTCTGGGCCTTGTGCCAGCGGAACCGCTCCACAGAATGGCAGAGAGGGTGCTGTGCTAGTAGTCCATGCAGTGCACTAATATAACAGCCCACACAGTCCACCAGCACAATGCATGAATGGGAGAGCCATTGTTGTGGTTGAGTGAGGCAAGTTCACTGGATGGGACAGGATCCACTTCAGCCCTATTGCAGGAGAGTCCAGTTTGAGACCACTGGAGTTACATGGTCAATATTTTATTTCTGTTAATTGTGTTTAATCCAAGGAATGCAGAAGATAGGCATCCAAAAATGAGTACTTGATGATCGGTACCTGCCTGGAGAACAGAGGGAAGTGCCGTCAGATGGCAAGAGGCCACAGATCCAAATGCCAGGAAGACCACAATTTTCACCCCCTTGTAATCACCCCCTCCTCAATTAATCCATGAGGCACTAAATTTGATCAGAGCCTTGTTACTCTAAATGGAAATGGAGTTTTCATCTCGCCAAAATTCCAGAGAAGCCTCTAGCCCCCAAATGCAGGTGGAACAATATACTTGATGTCTTATAACTACTGGACTCCCTCCTGGACTCCTGAGTTTTGGAACATCAACTTTTATAAAACAAAAGAAAAGCTTCATACCACCGATGGTCCTCACCAACCCCATAATTAAGATCAAGCTAGGAATAATCCAATGGACCATTCAATTATTTGCCACATCTTCAGTTGAATGGGAAAACAACCCTGATCTGCCCGAGCGCGGTCTGATCCCTATTCCAATCAGCTCCTGCTACCAACATACTTCCCTTGATGGCTGATCTGCAAGATATCACAGGCCCATAGCCTCCCAACTTTTGCACTGGCAATAGCTCTCCACAGAATGCAGAATGCTGGCAGACCTTGTGATCCATGAGTGTACTGTGTGGCTAGGATTAGGGCATTTGTAGACTTATTGGTTGAGCAAGGATTTGAACCCATGTGATCTGTTCAACCATTAAGAACTCCTTCATGGGCTCTACTCAGAGTCCCCCCCATCTGCTGAGGTAGTGGGTGGTAGCAAAGGACAAGGTGTTTTTGATCACGTCACATCACTTTTGGAGTGCCTTCTGCCAAATTCCCTGCTGAGCCTCCCCAAGGGCCCTGATGCCCACACTAGGCTAACTAGTTTCCCTTCCAGAGCAGCCTCAGAGATAAGCAAGAGGGAGGGGGTTCATTCATCCACTGGGCCTGTTCTCTTCCAGCAGCTTTGCCTGGAATCACTGGCTTGCCAGCCTCCTCTGGACTACCTTCGTCACCGGCTTCACTTGAAATACCCTAACTTAGCACCAGCAAACCCTACCACCAAACACTAGGCAGTCAGCTTACCTAAGCCACAACTGCTTCTTCCACTCGGTGGCTCCAGGCGCGTGGCAGCCATACAACAATTTCCCACAACTTTCTTACCTTCCTTTATCCAGTCCTTGAACACTCCATCCATTGGCCAGTCCCAATCCATCCAGCACCTCCCCGGTGCTGCACCTACCTGGTGCTCCCTTACTGCAACTCCTGCCTCCAACTTTATACTGAGGCAGGCCAATCGGTGTCTGTTGCTGGGCAGGCTTTAATTCATCGGCCACACCCATCTGCACCTGTGCTAATCCCTTCCTAGCCAGGGCCCTCATCAGCCTGCAGCTGTGCTCCTAAGGCTTGCAGAAACTCTGGGATTAACCCCGTACTTCCTGGCTAATCTGGGACAAGGGGCCACTGCTGATACCATTTTCTATCTCCTTGGGATATCGCCTGCCTTTTCCAATACACCTTCTTCCCACCTTTGTCTATTAATCAGGCTTATCTTTTGATGGATGGGCCTGTGTTCTGATCCAACAGGATATTTCTTATCATTTTGGAGAGAAGTACTGAAAACACTGTGTTACGTCCTTGAGTTTTTAATAGGATTTGCTGCAGTAGCAGCTGCTACTGAATTGCAATTTTGCCTGTTTAAATTTTTGTTGTAATTCTATAGTGACTATTTTAGACCCTTGTATTGATAGCCACCTCAGGAATCCATGCAATAGGACACAGCATTATATAAATAACTGAGGGTACAATCCAGATGGAGTGTTGGGCCCCTGCACTGGCCCAGGAATGTCACAAATGTGCCATAAAGCACATCCACAATTACTCTCAAACAGGCTGCGCCAATGCTCTCAGAGGCCAGATCCCGTGCTGCCCAGATGGGGCAGATTTGCACCGCCCGAGGCAGGCTGGTGCAAGGGGTTGGAGAAGGCAGGTTTAATGGGGTATTTTGGGGTGCGGGAAGGCAGGGGAGGGCAGACCAGTGAACAGACTGTGCGTGGGAAGCGGGGTGGGACTAGCTTCTACAACTTAGAGCACAATCCTAACCTGGGGTTTGGCCAGCACAGTTAGGCCAGCAGAGTTTGGCCAGATAAGGGACACAGTAAAGTATGTTTGGATCACTCTTGGAGGCAGAGAGGCCAGCCCACAGACGTGTGCCATCCTCCCTGACTCGCAAGAGTGATCCAAACGCACTTTATCGTGGCTCTTGTGTCAGCCAAATTTTGCTGGTCTAACTGTGCCGGCCAAACTCCGGTTAGGATTGCACCCTTAGACAGGATACAAACCCCAATCCCTGGCCTGGTCAGATTTACATGGGCTATTTGGGTTTGTGTCAGCTATTTCGCTGGTGCCGATCCAAGTAGCCCCATAGGGTTGGCTGGCATGCGACACAGAGCAGGGAGAAAAAATAGTTGCGCCAAAGCCAACTGCGCTGGATATGCTTGGCCTGCTTGTCCCAGTGCAGGTTAGGATGGGGCTGTCAGCAACTCAAGACCCCTCCCTATCCACCACAGTGCACTGGCAAGAAAACCTGTCCCCCCCTCCCCGCTGCTTTTTAGCATTCCTTCAAAGTGTCTAAGCAGTGCTAGTTTCTTGATAAGAACAAAAAAGAGTTTTGAATGTGTAAAGGCTGGCATGGTCACAATAGACCAATCCAGGAGATTATGAGCAAATCTGGGACATTTGGAAGAAAAGATTCCCTGCTCTCTGCCATGCGGGTAGCATGTTTGCCTGTGACGGCAGCTGATTGTTTGTTCTTTTTCCCTGACACTGAACTCAGGAGTGCATTGTGGGAAAACTGCCACGCCACATGACACAGTGCAAAGCAGGATCCCAGCATGAGGCAGCATCAAGGGGCTTCCTTGGCCTTGATGCACTCTTGCACAGCATGGGGCACCAGAGATGAGTGTCTCTTCTAAATGAAGCAGTAGTGCAATTCGCACCACTCTCTGGAGAGCACACGGCAACGGCGAGGCTTTCAAAGTCCTCATGTAAACAGGGCAGAGAGGAAAAAGGGAAAAAAAGACCGAGAAGCGAACACAAAAGGGAATCGTTCAAAAGAGATTCCCTTAAAAAGCAAGATAAATGTAATGTACATAGAAAGACTAGCCAACACAAAAATCAGTTAATATATTGACCAATTTCACCACCTGAAAGAAAAATAAATTTCACAGGATTCTTGACCAATTCTGTTTCTGAGGGACAAAGGCAAACTTTGTTTTGTCAGCTATTGATTTGGTCCCTAAAATATCTTTGGAATACCCTGGATTCCACTATTAAGTGGAAAGACTGAAGAATAAAGACCCCATCTCAGTGTTGCTTGGCACTCTTGTCTTTGAGCAATCTATCTCCCTGCATCCCCTCTCCCTTGCTACTCCAGCTTATCAAAATGTGCCACTTTTGTGTGCCAGATTTACATTTCAAAAATGCTGTATCACTGCTCCAAAGTTAATTATTCATCTCTCATCAGTCCCTTCCATTGAAACGTGCTTTAAAAACTTTTGATTTTGATACCTATTTCAGGAAAGCATGGAGCAAAGAAACCTCATTCATTTAATTTCCCACCTTTCTATATAATGTTGAATAGAACATACAGTACATTGCTTATTATCAACTCCTTCCTTCCATGTCACACAAGCACTCTGCAGATTGAAGTTCAACTGCTGATGTTGCTTCGATAAAGAGTTTCAAATATCACTTTCTGATCATCAGTGTCAATCCTTTGGCCTTGTTCTTTTATGCTGTTAAGACTACTGTATATCGGACTAGATCACAATACTGGATTACAAGTTTGTAAAGGGAAGCAACAATCCACATATTTTCTTTGGCTAAACAAGAGAGATTTATCTGTTAACTGAGGACTGGATGGTCCGCACTATCATTCTAGGTGGTGAATTCCTCATATGCCTTGAATCTACTGCTTCAGTTTCATGCAAGGAATACTTTGTCTGAAACACATCCTAAGGGTCCAATTGCTACACACAATGCGTCATGCAACCTGGTAGGACTTTTTCTTGCCAAGACCATGGCAGGGGCTAAGGGTAGGGAGGGGTGCTTTAGTATTTTGCTTCCCCCCCGCCCGGTTCATATCCTGATCTTGCCATCCCTGGAACTATTTTTATTGGGAAAAACAACAACCTGCTCTTATTTTTCAATGGAATTTTTTTTCTCTAGTAAAAATAGCCTGCATGAAGACTGCATTCAGGATCAGAACTATGGCAGGGGCATTTCTCCCCTTGTTGGCACTGGAAACAGAAATGACGCTGGCGGGGGTGATGAGGGAAAGCTTACATGATTTTATGTAATTTTTTTTTAACTTAAAAATTTGTGCTCTGCTTTCTTTCCCCGTGGGAAACCCAAGGTGGCTGGGCTTGAATGGGAGATGGGCCAAGAGCTAAGCACTCCATCCTACTCATCAATTCTTTCTGCAAATGTCCCTGTATAACCCTTAACTAGCAAGCACATGTTTATTGAAGTACCTGATGTACAATATATCTGGACATCCCAGTATATTACACTAAGGGCACTATCCTAACCTGGAGTTAGGCCGGCACAGTTAGGCCAGCAAAGTTTGGCTGGCACAAAGGTCACTGTAAAGTATGTTTGGACCACTCTTAGAGTCAGAGAGGCCAGCACACAGACATGCGCCACCCTTCCTGACTCTGAGAGTGGTCCAAACATGCTTTACGGTGGCCTTTGTGCCAGCCAAACTTTGCTGGCCTAACTCCAGGTTAGGATTGTGCCCATAGTGTAATAGTTATTGGGTTGTTGGATTATTGCACAGTGTGTTGTGTTTTGTGTTGTTGCTATGGATTATGAAAAACAGACCAGGCACTAGCATAACTAGCACACTTCACAATTGTACAACTTTTGTGAGACCAGAAATGAAGCTCATTGCACAGATACAAACTGCGCATTGAACTAGAAAACAGGAAATGGCATTGGGAGAACCGTGTACTATGTTTTAAAATAATGGACTGCTGAGATGGGTTTGGAAAATTTACCGCTTTGGAAGATATATGTCAGGGAGCATGGCATCATTTTAAAGGGCAGAGACATTGATTTAGTAGATACCACATTTGCATTGGTTTTTTTATCTTTCCATCCACATAGAACTGATTGAGGAACAAACTTCCACTATTTTTCTTTCACTGTTATTTGCAATATACTTGGTTTGTGTATGAAAATTCAGATCTGCTTGGAGTATCATGTTTGAGCAGCAGTGAATTTGGATCAATATATTATCACTTACATGAAATCAGATAAAGCAGAAGACTCAGCACAAAACATAGTGTGTTTTGCTTCCTTGTTCCTGGTGTTGTCACATAATTATATTTCACTGTAATATAAAATTTTAGTAGCACATTCTGAGATGCTGGAAATATTTGATGGGAGAGCCTGGTTATCTTCCCTGGCCCAGATACTGAGTCCCCCACAATGAGTTCATTTGTCCATGTTCATGACTTGCTAACTGCAACATACAACTAGGGGTCAAGGTAGAGGGTGCACTTACCTTGTGTGATAGGGAGATGTCTGACTTTGTTTTTCAATGTAAAGGGCTACATAGGCTCCCAATCCAGACTGGGACTAGGGAAAGCTGCTGGTGGTGGGAACTTTAACCCTTTGCTCTTGCTGGTCTCAATCCAGATTCACCCCATCACCAGTATAAATGCTGGGCTAAAACTGTGTATTGATGCCAATAATGCAGTACTAGAGATTACGCTGATTTCTGTCCCGGTTTGCATAAATCAACCAATGTGGGTTTAAATCCATTCTTGTTTAAGAGGCCTGTGGATTCAGTTCCTGGTTTAGTGGTAGATTTAGTATAAATAATAAATGTTAATTAGGGCTATAAATAATTAAGCTGCCCAACGCATTTGCAGGATTAATGGGCGATGGCCCAGTCACCTGACTACTGGACAGTGTTGCTCTGGGAAAAGCACTTGGAGGCTTGGGCTTGTGACAGTGAGTGCAGCACGACAAGATGGCACAGAGGAGATGTGGCGAGGACTTCCACACAACCCTCCACCTTGTCATTTTTTATCCAGCACCCACTGCCATTACTATGTTGAAACACTGCAGGCAGTGGGTGTGTGAGTGGAACTGAGGACCAAATAGAGGTGTGATAATTCACTGCCCCTTGAACCTGTCACTTTGAAAGCTGACAGTGGTAGCAGTGGGAAGATAAGGAGTACATGGTGCAAAAGCCATTAGACTTTTAGATGGGCCACTGGAAAATAGGCCCATCAATAGTTATTAGCCAGGAGCATGGGCAGCCCAATCCTGAACTGCTTAACTACCGCAGGTACAGAGCTATCTGCGCAGAGCTATAGCAGCTGCTGAAGTCTTCCCAGGAGAAGGGGAAAGCCCCGTCACTTGCAATGGGGCTCCTCAGCTCGCCGCCGCTATTTTGCTAATGATGAATTGAGCTGCCCCGTGTTGGCCCACCTGAGCCAACACCGGAGATAATATCTGGCGGTGGAAGCCACCACCAGGTTCCACCCCCTTGTGGATGGTTCCTCCCGTCCCCTGCCAGGTTCCTTCCCCCTCCCTGCCTCCCCCCTGCGCCAAACAGGCTTACTGGCTGCCAGCGCTGCTGGAGCATCGGCTGGTTGCTCGCCCGCTTTAGGGCTTGGCTCTGAATGTGTGCCACCCCAGTGTGGGTGTACATGTGTCACGGATGTGCTTTATGGCACATTCACTACATTTTCGCTTGTGGTATGCGCATACCATCAGCTATAAGGGCCTTTGGGTTGGGCCCTAAGTGGAGCCTTCCTGTTTGCAGGTAGTAGTGTCTGGGGAAGGAGCAGAAGAGAGGGTAACTACCTTCGTGGCTCTCTTGTGGACTCCTTGGAGGCATTTGAGTGGCTACTGTGGGAAGCAGGATGCTGACCTAGAGGGAGTTTTGGTCTGGTCCAAGAGGAATCTCCATATGTCCATCACCGTACTAGAGCACACTCACACAAACTCTGTCTTAGAGGTGTCACAGCACCACCTCAGGTGGATCTTTAGTTGAGGATGACTTTTCTTTAAAAAGCTAGCATAAAGAGCATGTTTCCCCAATGCAAGAAACTTTTTTTTTTCATGCTTTTGCATCTACTTAGAGGCATACTCCTCTGTTTGCATCTGATCATGGTGTCCATGTATATGGTGAGAGGGGGCGTTGACCAAATCCACTTTAGATACTAAAGGCTCAAGAAGGAATGGCCCAAGTGGTCTGATCAATACCAATCTGACCCTCTGCTGCTGCCTAATCTTGGGTGCATGTATTTCCAACTTACCTCCTTATTGCTCCCTTTTCCAAAATGATAATTTAAAAACCACCACCACCACCAGGAAGTGTGAGACTTCTAGGAACAGAAATTTAATTTTATTTATTTAAAGGGACTGCACAAGGATGGAGCAAAGTGAGCTGTCATTCTTCACACTGTCCATTTAAATTTCAACCTGCAGAATGAAGAAGCTTTTCCTTACCCTTTCACCTTGCCCTATCTTTGTGCGGTCCCTTTAAATAAAATGAGAAGACTTAGGCCAGATTCAAATCCCTGTCCCAGTCAGCCTTACCTGGGCCACTCAGATTTGCGTCAGTAATTTTACTGGTGCAGATCTGAGTAGCCCCATAGGGGTGGCTGCCATGCAACACTGGCTAAGGAGAAATAACTCCCCTTACTCCGAGTTACTCCTACCCTGCTCTGGATATGATGCAGGTCTGTTGGCCTGCCTATTCTATTGCAGGACAGTATCGGGCTTGGGACTGCTTTCAGAGCCACCTGGAGATTGATTTCTAAAGACTCCAACGGTGCAATCCTAAGCAGCGCTGGAATGGTGAGTCCAGTCAGCCAGCACCATATCCAGCGCTGCTTTGGGGAGACTGGAGCCTTCCCAGCACAAGGGCACATTCCTGCTAAACAGTAGGTGCAGATCCAAGGAGATGGCAGGGCCCGAATTGGGGCGGCATGACCTCGGGATGAGGCCTTGGATTTGGGCTTATGGCCGAGTCCAAGGCCCGCCTCCCTCCCAGGCCGGCCCGCCCAAAACCCGCCCTCCCCTGACCCAGAACCGCCCTTCCCCCACCCACTCCCTCCCTTGGCCTGGCTCATCACGCCTCTGTGCCAGCCGGGCTCGGAGTGAGAGTGATGACGTGGGGGTACCAAGTGGCACCCCTGCGTCTCAACACTCTGTGCATACTGTCGATGCTATCATGTAGTGTCGATGCTACAGGGCACCTAGGATGGCACCCCAAGTCGATCATGGAGGGTTGGAAACCTTGTAAGGATGGAACCCCAAGTAAACAGAAAATGCTCATTCACTAACCTTATCAAGCTTATCTAGTAGAAACTCCGTTGCCAGGTTTAAACTTTGCCCCACTCTTATCAAGCAAGTACAAATCATATAAGTTTGATGAAAGTCATGGTTTCCTTGATCTATGAGGTTTAGGAGCTCAGAGTAAGAAAGTCAGATGTTGTATTCTTCCAAGATGGCCAGTGCCCAACCTGGCTGACCCCTGATGTAACCCTTGCCTCTGCCTACATGCTACACCCCCTAATTTGGTCCTAAAAGCCTATTTGTAGTGGGTCTTGATTATCATCCATCACTTCATATATTTGGTTCTGAATGCTATGAAAAAAAGAAGGCCGAATGACTGGAGTTATACATAAGATATCACTTTGCATTTGATTACAGTAATTTTGAGCATATGGCTTATTTACTTGTAATATTTTGTACAATAATTTCAGCTGCCCCGTGTGGAAGGATTTTTATTCTTGATTACAACATGCACAAGAACAAAGATTTTGATTGCAGTTTTACCATCAAAGTAATATGTTTCAATTGACTAAGCAAGCTAGTAACAATTTAGATAAAAGGATGCAATATAACATTTAATGAGCTATACACAAATTCCTCCTTGTTCCTTAACTCTTCAAAGTGTGCAGATGAGTGAAGTCGCTTACTTACTATTCTGCTACTTCAGTTTGGAGGATTCCCAAGAATGTATATCACTTCCCAAATTGCTTAAATGTGCCATAGCTGAGCTTCCTTGGAAAAATAATATGCTGGAATACATGACTCTTCGTGAGCTAATGAGGGTTGCCCCGCCTCTCAGGCACAGTCAAGTTGTGGCTGAGAAGCCGATTGGCTGCTGGGTCACAACGGCAGGATCAGCAGCCCTGTGTATGGGCGCGTCTGCTCTGCCCATACAAGCCATTGTGGGTCCAGTTGGCGACGGAGGAGGACACGCGTTCTCACTCAACAGAAAGTAGGCCTGGTCTGGGCGTTTAGTTGGCAGGAATAACATACGGTACCTCCCTTCTCTCTCCTGGCAGTCCTGCCGGCAAGGAGTAAGCAGGCGATGAACACTCAGCTTAATAGCCAAGCGCAGGTCCCAGGAGCAGCAGACTAGCCGTGGGTGGACTGCTGCACAGTTGTTTGCTGCTCCTGCAAACGCAGGGGTGAGCGAGCAAGGGAGAGAGCCGAGCAGAGCTCGGCTGCAGGAGCAGGACCAAGGCTGCAAGGGTCGCTGTGCGGCCGAGGCCGAGCAGTGTGGCGGAGCCATGGGCAGCGTCCCGTTGAGTGAGGGCAAATGGCAAGCAGGTGAAGTGGGCGGCATGCTCTCTGGGAGTAGGCCATCAGGTCGACACCCCCCCTGTGGGAATCAGGCAGATGAAGTATATTATTTAGGCCCCATATGGGACGAGAGGGAAGGCAGGCAGGCAGGCAGAACCCTCCACCCCCAAGGTCAGCGGGCAGCAGGACACTCAGATCAAGCCACGGGTAGTGACATCACGGGCAATACGCTACCACTGTGGTGGTGGGGTTGGTATTAACCGCCTCAAGGTCCAGTGGCGATGGCGGGATACCAGGCCCACCATTTAACCAGGTGGCAGGGGCATGCCTAATAACCTGCCCCTAGGGTATTTCATGGGGCAACAGCAAGGGATGGGTGCTGTAGGAGGCCTAGTGATGGAGTTGGGAGAGTGCCCGCGCATAGCATGTGGAGACATTGTGCTCCCCCTGGGGGGCAACCTGGCCCTGACAGTTAAGGAAAAAATATGGAGAGGCAAATATGTAGACATATTCAACCTCTTACAGATGGAACCTGAGCCGGTCCTGAAGGTGGGGGACCTTCATGCATGACATGAAGTGCATGTCATGCCAGTGCATGACAAGGAGACTGTTAAGAAGAGAAAAATAAAAATTGGGCCAACTGGCTCAATGGGTATTTGATTTTCGCCTTGGTGTTGTTGCAGATGCACCCCACCAAGGCTACTGCCCTGTTTAAGTATTTAGATATAGTACACAGGGTATTTCGCGACTACACGGGCACTGCTTGGTTGGCTTATGAGCAGCATTTTTGCCTTAGGGTAGGGCATGACCCAGCATTAGACTGGAGGCTGCCTAGGGGGACAGATCAGACAGAGGGCACTTGATAGCACACAATAGGGCTGAACAGACTAAGGCCCCCCGGGGGTGCATAGTGGGTTCAAAGTCCACAAACGTGCTACGAGTTTAACTTGACAGACAAATGTTCTAGGTGCCACTGTTCTTTCTCCTCTACATGCAGGTCGTGTGGAGCAAAGCACACAGTGTCCGCCTGCCCCAAAATGGGGGGAATAGGACCGGTGGTAGAGGACAACAAACCAGAGGTTGGCGAGGTGGGGGAAATCACCCAGCCGCCGCACCTACAAAGGGGCCCAACACTTATTAGGTTGGAGGAGCTGCTGCCCCTATTTCAGGCCTATCCAAATAGAAGTGTAGCTGAGTGGTTGGCAGCGGGCCTTTCTGAGGGCTTTCAGATCCCCGCACCTCCACCTCTTCACCCTACTATTGCTGACAATCTCCGCTCAGTAATGTGTTTAGAGGAGGTAGTGCGCATGATCTCTAGGGAATTGAGGGACCTTTCAGTATACCCCCATCCCAAACTTGCTGGTGTCACCCTTAAGGGGTAGCCCCCCCCCCAAGTTGTTGGTCAATACTAATTGATCCATCATTTATTGTACCCAGAGGGCTCCTCGGTTAATGACCAGATACTCAGCAGTTATGCTCCGTCAACTACGCCTCTCTGGACCAAGCCACTGCCATTATTAGACGTTGTGGCGCAGGTGCATTGACGCCCAAAGCAGATGGTCTGCTTTTTGGCTCTTACCAATTCACCTGGTGGATGTTTGCTACCTCGGATTTCAGATATAATAGGCTCCTTCAATTATATTGATAGATCTTTGCCTTTGGGCTGTGCCATTTTGTACGCCCATTTTGTATGTTTTAGCTTCTTCCTGGAATGGATGGTCAGGGCACAGGCCGGTGTGGATTATACAGCTCACTATTTGGATTATTTCCTGTTTGCAGGCCTGGTGGGTAACGGGACCTGCGAACACCTATTGCAGATGTTATGCAAGATAATGCTGAGCGACTTGCAGGTGCTGGTCGGGCACCTCACCTTTGCATGCCGGATGGTGGCACCAGGCAAGGCATTTTTGAGGCGCTTATGCGATGCCATGGCTAGTGCTAAGCGACCCACCCACAGAATTATAGTTATGGCTCCAATGAGAGAGGACCTCCGCATGTGGCTCAGTTTTTTACAGGAATTTAAAGGCATATCCTTCTGGCATGACATTCAGCTAGTCGAGGTGGACAGATAACCCCCCCCAGGCAGAGGCATAGTGATTCATCACCGCTTACGTTACACCTGTTCAATGCTGTTTTCAGAAGGGCCCTCAGGGCCCTTGGCCTACCAGCAGGTGAGTTTGGCCTTCACTCATTCCAAATTGGTGCAGCATCCATAGTAGCAAACATGGGGTTTGGAAGCAGTCGGAAACAGTCATCAGACAGATTGGGTGCTGGCGTTTCAGAGCCTTTCGGTATTACGTGCAAAAGGGGCTGTGAGTTGTTCTGATCAAGGTGCTTCATTTATATCCAAATGCTTGCGGGTTCCTGCCTGGAAGTTATATTCCTTGTTCCCAGTTCATAGGGACTAACCGTGGTGACTCACTCATGAGGGAAAACAACTTTCTGAAAATGCTCCAAGTCAGAGAAAGACTTTCGCATGCATTGTACAAAAGGGATGACTCATTTTCAATGGTGTTCCTTTGTGAAAATTGATTTTGCAGTTTGATACAAATATGGTATCGAATTAAATACTGAACTGTTTGTTTTATTCCTGGAGTTGTCACTAGAATTTAGCCACAAACAGTAACAACCCAATCCTATTCCCTTCCATACTGTAGCATACAGCCATGCCAAAGGAGTGCACACTGCATGCTATGGTGGGGGGGGGGGGGCAGCATGGAATGGGAAAGGAGGAATAACTTCCCGCACAAGTCATTGCCACTGGAATCCACCCCTCCCTCCCCTAAACTACCCTCTGCTCTTCCTACCCCCAAACTCCTCCAAATCTCCCTATCCCGCCCATGACACAACACTGCCGCCAACTTAATGGGGTTGGTGCAACTCAGGCTCTGTGGCAGCGGGCATGTGGAGCTGATGCCATCTTTGCAGCAGTGGATAAGAATGGCCCAGCAGCAGAACAATGTTTGTACCTTTGCTGGGTCTTTTACTACAGGGCGAAGGGAAGAAGTCTTATCTTAGCTAATGGCAGTGGTGGGATTCAAATAAATTAACAACCAGTTCTATGTCCTTCAGGGCAGCTTTCAGGGCGGCCGCTGCCTTTCTTCCCTCTCCCAACCTAAAATTAGCAACCAGTTCTGCAGAATAGGTGAGAACTGACTGAATCCCACCACTGGCTAATGGATACTAATTGCTCTAAGCCCCTGGAGAATGGCTGCAGCCCATTGCTATGGTAAGAGCTTTTTTAAAAGGCTGAGTGCTAATTAACAGCATGATTTCATTTAACACTTTTTTGCATCTGCAAATAACCTGTATAAGGTGAGGCAACCTGACTTTGTTCTGCCACAGCCATTGTGAAAGGTGTGATGTTGTAATCACTGGCATATGCAGGATTGTTCTGATGCACCCCAAAGACCCATTCAGTGCCATGTAAAGGTCCCCATCAATTTCCACCAGGGAAGCAGAAGTATATGTATGTATGTATTCCCTTGGGACATCTGCTAGAGATTGTGACCTGGCACTGGACAAGGGGTTAATCCTGTTGGATGGACAAACTTCTGTTCTGTGGACATTCTGAAGGTCAGGATCAGGTTCCTAGTAGATTGCCATGTAAATAGAGTGGGGAAAAAGAGAAATCTCAGCTTACATTAGTAAAGGTCAGAACAACATTTCAAGGGGGCTCATTTCTTAACTTGTGCACTAAGTAGGAACAAATTAATTCATTAATCCTTCTAGACACTTGCATGACTCATCACCAAGTCCCTGAGTACCTCACAATGATTGATTTTATTTTCACAGGACTTCTGTGAGCGAAAGAGGTGTGATCTCCATTTTGATATGTATGGCATTAAAGCGTCCTGTAGGTCTAGCATCTCATGTTCATCAAAAAAAAAGAGTGGAATCAAAATGTATGCCAGGGATTCTAGAATCTTGGCTACAGTGGGGTGGCCAAACTGGCTCATGAGCCACATGTGGTTCTTTGACATATAATGTGTAGCTATCTGATATATGTTGGTGGAGCTCCTTTTTGCATCACAATTAATATAAAAGATAAATAAAAAAATGTTCAAGACTTATAATTATATACTGAGTATAAACAGAATGTCCAATGGGTTAAGATGTATGTTTAATGTTCTTGGTAGTAGATACATTCAGGGAGCAATCCAGTGATGTCATGCAGGGGGAACGCGGGGGAACTCAGTTCCACTAGTTAAAATTAGGGCTGACTCCGCCCACTTCACTCTCCCTCCTCCCCCTCCCAATTCCTCTGCAAAGAGCTTTTCTTCTTGGTTGGCCGGCACTCAGAGGGTTAAAGGGAGAGACTCCGGATTCCTAGGGGGCGAAGCAATCCTAACCTGGAGGTAGGCCGGCATAGTTAGGCCAACAAAGTTTGCACCGTGAAGAGCATTTGGAGCACTCTCAGAGTCAAGAAGGATGGCACACGTCTGTATGCTAGCTTCTCTGACTCCAAGTGTGGTCCAAACATACTTTGCGATGGCCCTTGTGCTGGCCTAACTGCGCCAGCCTAACTCCAGGTTAGGATTGTGCTCTTAAGAATTTAAATGCTTCTTAACTATTGCAGCACTCAAGCATCTCTCTTGAGGCTCTCAAGCATCTGAAGTTTATCGTACATGGTCCTTATGCTAAGCGAGTTTTGCCACTGCTGGCCTAGAGCCTAATCAGGTTCCTGTCCATCTTTTGAGCACTGTTTTGCCGCTATGCCCACTCTATCCAGACCTTGTTCCCTATTTCCCAAAATGCACAGGTGCAAACCTTTTGGAACATGCATGGGATGCACTATCCCACTATGAGTCCCTCAGCTCATGACTCCAAAGCAGCGATTTTCAACCTTTTTCATCTCATGGCACACTGAGAAGGTACTAACATTGTCAAGGCATGTCATCAGTTTTTTGACAATTGGTAAGGCACACCATGCTGCCAATGGGGGGGG
>JAJKFI010009107.1:4055-14724 GCA_029204185.1 Lerista edwardsae
GGGGGGCTCGTATCCAGTGGTGTCATCTACTCTCCAGTAGATGGAACGGTGGGCAGGACTTACGCATGATTGGCAGCCTGTCCGCTCACTTCCGCTTTCTTCCCGCTCACTGCGCGGCTTCCCCTGGCCTCGGAGGGGGCGCCTGCTCGCCGGGGGTGGGTGGGTAGGGGACGCGCCAGGTGCCTGGGCAATCAGGCACCCCCTCCAAGGTCAGGGAAAGCTGCGCGGTGAGCGGGAAGAAAGCGGAAGTGAGTGGACGGGCTGCCAATAATGTGTAAGTCCCGTCCATCATTCCGTCTACTGGAGAGTAGATGATACCACTGCTCGTATCCATACAACCAAGCAAGCGAGGAAGTGCAGAGGAGAGAAAGAAAGAGCATCACGCCCACCACTCTCCCCTGGACTACGGAGAGAGTAGAGGAAGAGGAGCAGCAGAAGCAGCTGGGGAAGGTGTTTTCCTGCCCGACTAAGCCCAACCGATTCTCTCCAAAGGAGGAACCCGAAAGACTTGGTACAGACTGCCCCTCGCCCCGCCTCCAGGCACCCCCTGCCTGCCCTCCGGCGCGCGTACCGGAAGTAGATGGGCTGGTCGGCGGAGGAGGAGGAGGTGTTGGAGAGGGAGCAGTTCTCGCTGGCCGTGGTCTCCATCGAGGCCGTCATCTCGCCTTCTGGCCCGTCCGACTCTTTCCCCAGGGACTCGGCGCGGCCAGCTGGAGCTGGAGGAGAGGCCACTGGGAGTCAGGGGAGGGGGCTCTCGTGGGTCCGCCCCAAGGGAGAAGGTGGCGCCTCCGGGAGGTCTCCCTCCAGCCGCACCCGGACTCACCTTCGGGCCCCACCTCAAAGGGCACGACGGGGTTAATGCTGGCGGCCAGGCTGGTGAAGAAGTCCTTCAGGAAGAACAAGGCATCCTGGGAAGGGGGTGGAGGAAGCAAGTCAGGACAGCAGTGTCTCCTTCGGGCCAGCTCCGGGGTTGTTGTTGTTCAGTCACAAAGTCGTGTCCGACTCTTCGCGACCCCATGGACCACAGCACGCCAGGCCTCCCTGTCCTCCACTAGCTTCCTGAGTTCACCCAATTTCATGTTCGTTGCTTCGGTGACACTGTCTAACCATCTCATCCTCTGCCGCCCCCTTCTCCTTTTGCCTTCAATCTTTCCCAGCATGAGGGTTTTTTCTAAAGAGTCCTCCCTTCTCATGAGGTGGCCAAAGTATTGGAGCTTCAGCTTCAGGATTTGTCCTTCCAGAGAGCAATCAGGCTTGACTTCCTGGAGGATTGACCGATTGGATCTCTTTGCAGTCCAGGGGACTCTCAAGAGTCTTCTCCAACACCATAATTCAAAAGCATCGATTCTTCGACGCTCTGCCTTTCTTATGGTCCAGCTCTCACAGCCATACATTGCTACTGGGAAAACCATCGCTTTGACTAGGCCAGGGGTAGGCAACCTTAAACACGCCAAGAGCCACTTGGACCCATTTTCTGGAGAAAAGAAAACCTTGGGAGCCACAAAACCCTTCTGACATCTAAAATGAAGATAACACTACTCTGAAGTAGCCTACTACTAATGTAAGGAGGTTACAACCCATTATTGCCTATAGCCCACAATGGACTTTTCTTCCAGAAATCTGTCCAATCCCCTCTTAAAGGCATCAAATATACACATCTCAGGTTTAAGGATTTTGCATCTCTGGTTGGGAGGGAAGGAGGTTGTGTGGACAAGTCTTAAAATGTAATATATTAAAAGAAGTCTCTCCCTCCCACCTCCATCTTGAATGACTCAGGATTACGTTAACATCCTTCTGTCCACTGGCTTAACTTGATTTAAAAATCAGCATGAGCAGAGCAGAGAGTTCTTTGGTCGTACTGCTCATGTTTGTGCTCCTTGCGGACTTCTCTATCATGAAGAAATGTTCTCGTGTGTGTGCACATATGCAAACTCGCAGGGGCACTGAGAGATATCCCTGACATACGCTTCAGCTACTTCCGGATGCCGCCATCCTGAATTGCACAAGATCTTGCGCAATCCAAGATGGCGGCAGCCGGGAGAGTCAGGCAGAAAAGGCCACTGCAAAAGGAGGACACCATGGCCATGGTAAGGAGGAACCGCTGCCTTCCGGCGAAATCAGCAAGGAGTGTGAAGAAGTGAAATGGCCAAATACCTGTTCACGCTGACTTCGAAATACCAGAGGGGTGTGTATGTGTGCAGTAGTGTTCTGGGGGGGTGCTTTTGCAAGGCGCCTTCCCCTGCTGTGTAAACCGCTCCTCTCCCTCGCCATCACAGCCCGACATCGTAGCAAAAACAACACCTCCATGTTGCTTTCACAGCCTGGAATGACTACGGTGGTGAGGAAGAGGAGCAATCCCCACAATAATGGAAGGCGCCTTGCAAAACCTAGTGCCCTGCCACACCTCTAGTGTACTCGAAAATGTGATGCGGATAGACAACGCTCAGGCCGAGGAGTGAAGTGAGAAAAGAGTTTTACTCACGCGTGCAGGACCATATGCTCGAAACAGGCAAATGGCCAAGAACAGAGTTACAAAAAGCTTTTTATACATTTCTAGGGGTGCTTGCCCCATAACATTTCTGAGCATGCGTAGCCTTGTATTGGTAAACGTGGTATTAGCTATAGATGCTTGCTAAAGCGTTTTGCACATACTCAAACTATTATCTATAAACACATATGCTTGTTTATGCCTATTGTCCTTTCTCCTTGTGTGTAGCCCCTTGACCTAGTAGCAGGCTTCCGCCCTTGGCTCATCCTTATCGCGTTGCCCAGCTGGTTGCCATAACAATTGGAAATTCCTGTCTCTTTGCCCTTGGCTCTTCACTCCCTTCTTTTATTTCCAATTATGATCCCAACCAGTAGGTGTCAGCAAAGCAATGCGTATGGGCTTTTTTCCTTTTTTGAAAAGATGCGAAAAGGCTTTGAACAGAGTGGGCGTGCACTGACACAGACATCCCAGCAGTATTATTGCGACTACGGAAAAGATTGTTCCCATTACTAGTTTTCGTACCCAAGCAGTTCCTGGCAGCCACGACCACAGGTCCTCCCAGAACGAGCCTGGCTGGTAAGGTGTACCTTTTTCTATTGATTCTTCCATTGCTTTTACAGTTGCTGTAATGTTTGGCCCTTTATCGTCAATCCAGACACAGCATTCGCTATGGATTAATGCACAGACCCCTCCCCCTTTTGCTAAAATGGTGTCCAGCGCCTCACGATTTTCTAGGACGACTTCTCTGATTTGTGAAGTTTCTTGGTTGATGTCTTTTAGGGCTTTGGTGGTTTTCTGAAACATCCCTGTTGTCCAGCTGTTTAATTTGTGTAGGTCCCCATAGTTTAAAGCAGCCCCAGAGAAGGGGAAAAGCCCTCTAGAGAAAGCTTGTGCTCCGCTGTAAACTAGTGGTCCTGCGTCCCTGGCGTTTCTAATGTGTCCCTGAGGCAATGAGGCTCGGTGACTAATAGCTGGAAGAAGCCTCCCCACAGTACATGTCCCTGTCCATCTGGGTGGTATTGCTGAATAAGCTTTCCTACCGCACAACAGCCACGCACCCTTTAGGGGCGTGCTAGTGTCCTCTGGCCAGGTTATTTGTTGAGCTAGGTTATATACCACTGCACTGATCAATAGCCCTTTTCCTTCCCATATCCAGGTCCTATATTTCCCATTCACTTTTCCCTTGAGAAGAGAGGAGCCTGTGTCGTACCCAAAAGTTGACCAGGTTTCGCAACAGGTATTATTCTTTTCAGGGACGGGACACTCTCTGCAGTAAGGTTCTATAGATAGTGTTACGTTACATCTTCCATATGTACCTAGGTAAACTTGATTCTTTAAACCTGTCCCTGTGTGTGTGTGTGTCCAACATACTCCAGCTTGAACTAAAAATCGTGCTCCTAGGCTGTAAACTGCATAAGCGGTTTGAGCTTTTCTCACCCACACATCTATTAGCTTTTGGCTTGATTCCCATTCAAGGAAACTAAACGGGTATGCTATCATGGGTATTCCTCCCCCTATTTTGATGGGCAGGTGGCTGCAAACCCAACAGTTTGTGATGTTTAGAAGCTTCTGATACTCCTGAATGCTGGTAAAATAGGAATTGCTTGACCATGGTCCCAAATGTTCCCCGTGTACTGAGTGTGGTGTACCAAATATTAGCAACATTAAACCCATCATCAACAAATTTGCTTTTCTTCCCCCTCCCCCAAACATGATTTTTGGGTGTTCAAAAGTTAAGACAGGCGAGTGTAAAGTTCTTATAATCTCTGGTGAGGTTTCGCAGGGCTTCATTCTTGCATCCAATCTGGCACCAGGGGCTCTCCCACGCATTCCTGATCTCCGGGTGTGTCTGGCTTCCGTGGTTCTTTCTGCGGCTTGCGCGGGTCCCTCTGTCGCCTCAGCCTGATGCGGAGTTTTCCTGCAGGTTCTGCCGTCCACTCGGGCTTTGTCACTGCGTCTCCGGTGGATGATGGTTCGGGTGGTCGAACCTTCTTCACGTTGCTGCAGTGGACCCAACGCCGAACCTGAAAACACTTGACAGCTGTGGGTGTTACGAGCATAACTTGAAAAGGTCCTTTCCACTTGGGAGTCAAGGGGTCATTTTTAAATTTCTTAACCATTACATAGTCTCCTGGCTCTATTTCATGAGTTGGGTCTAACAAAGGCAATGGTATTTGTGACACTAAATGCTTCCTGAGGCTTAGTATGGTCTTTCCCCATTCCAATACATCCCTGGGGACCCCCCGTGTGTCTTTAAAAGCTCGCCAAATCGGCGACGGACGTCCAAATACCGCTTCGTAAGGGGTTAATTGATGCTTCCCATAGGGGGTGTTTCGAATTTTGAACAAAGCTTGTGGCACCAGCTGTAACCAGCTCAGTCCCGTTTCTAAGCTCATTTTGGTTATGTATTCTTTAATGGTGCGATTCATGCGTTCTACTTTTCCTGAACTCTGGGGGCGCAGTGGGGTGTGACACTTCCACTGTATCCCCAGCGCTTCACAGACATTTTGCACCACCTTTGCTATGAAGTGTGAGCCTTGATCCGAGTTTATGCTGCGCGGTAAACCATAAGCTGGGATGTGTTGTTCTAGTAGCCATTTGACCACCTCCCTGGCTGTTTCTGTGCCGGTGGCTCTGGCTTGGACCCACCCGGTTAGGGTGCAGACGGCTACTAGTAGATACTTGTATCTACCTTCCCGTTTCATTTCAGTGAAATCGATTTGCAAACACTCCAGGGGTTCTATTCCTACTTCAACTGTCCCTACTTGGGCTGGGCGATCTCTTTTCTGATTGACAACTTCGCATGTGGCACATTTGGCTGCTACAGTTCGTGCGTGTGTTGACAAGTTTGGAGCGTAGCACACTCGCTTGATTGCCTCATACATTGTTTCTCCCCCTGCATGGGTAGATTCGTGATAGGCTTCCACTAGTGGCCTGACGCTTCTGCGGGGTATCAAAAGTCTTTTATCAGGGAGAAGGTATTTCCCATTTTTGAACTTAGCTCTGAGTCCTTTTGCTGTGTCATGGTCTTGATCCTCATACCACCAATCTTCCAGCACTTTGTCTACCTCTGGTAGTAGCGGCAGCTGCGTCACTTCTTCATCTTGGCTTCTGGCAGCATGTTTTGCAGCTTGGTCTGCACGTTGATTCCCTCGCTCTACTTTTCCTTCTCCTTTCTGGTGCCCCCTGCAGTGCATGAAAGCAAGTTCCTTTGGCTTTTGGATGCTGTCCAACAAAGTCTCTATTTCTGCTCGATATTTCAGCGGCTTTCCCTTAGCATCTTGCATTCCACGTTCTTTATATAAAACAGCATTAGCATGAACAGTACTGTGTACAAAGCGCGAGTCTGAAAAAAGGTTCAATCTTTTCCCTTCGCCCAACTGACAAGCTCTGATTACTGCAACGAGTTCTGCTAATTGTGCTGATGTTCCTGCTGGTAAAGATTTCGCCTCAATCACTGAGTGGCTACTAACAATAGCATATCCAGCTTTTCGGATTCCCTCCTCTACCATTGAGGCTCCATCTGTAAACCATTCCTCATCAGGGTTTTTGAGAGGGATGTCCGTTAAGTCTGGTCTGGGTTTCCAGGTTTGCTGCACGGTGACTTTGCAATCATGCCATAGTTTTCCCTCTTCATCTGGTAGGAACGTGGCAGGATTTAGAGTTCCGCACACCTGCAGTTCTACTGAGGGATCTTCTAGAAGGGCCATCTGATACTTTAAAATTCTGCTATTGGTAAGCCAGCCCAGTCCCCCTTCAGCAAGCAGTGGTCTCAAAGAGTGTGGGGTTTTTACAATGATGTGTCCAGCGAAAGTCAATTTCCTGGCATCTTGAAGCAGCAAAGCACATCCAGCTACGGCTCGGAGGCACGGGGGCCATCCTCTTGCCACCCCATCTAAGCGTTTTGACAGGTATGCGCATGGCCGATATTTTCCTCCTAGCCTCTGGGTCAGTACTCCCTTTGCAATGCCTTCCTTTTCTGTAAGGAATAACGTAAAGGGCTTTTTGACATCTGGCAATCCCAGTGCGCTTCCGTGCACCAAACTCTCTTTCAGGGCTTGAAATCCTTCCTTCTGTTCTGCTTTCCACAGGAAAGGTTCTGAGTCCCCCCCTTTGGTGGCTTCGTACAGCGGCTGCGCATGAGTAGCGAAGTCTGGGATCCACAAACGGCAAAATGTGCATAAACCTAAAAACCCACGCAGTGCTCGTCTGCTGGCTGGTTCTGGCGTGTTGCAAATTGTTTGTACTCTTTCAGGGGTTAGTGTCTTTTTCCCTGCTTCTAATGTGAATCCTAAATAGGAAACTTTCTGTTGCACCATTTGTGCTTTTCCTTTTGAGACCTTGTAGCCTGCTTTGTGAAGGTGTTGCAGTAGGCTCACAGTCGCTCGTTCACACAGTTCCCTTGTTCGAGCTGTTATCAGGACATCATCTACATACTGGGCCAACGTCACGTCTTCCTCCTTATCCCATTGTTGCAAGTCTTTTGCTAAGGTTTCTGCAAATATCGTGGGGGCATGTATGAATCCTTGCGCTAACCGGGTATTTCTCCCACATCATGAGGATGAGTTTCCTCAGGTGAAAATCAAATGCTGAACTGTGAGAATTTCAATTTGATCTGGCAGAGCAACTTTTCATTTGAAGTTGTCCATCCTGATGCAGCATTTCCATTGTATGTGGCATTCAGTTTCCTTTCACTCATCTTGTTTTTTTGTATTCTACAACTTGAAATTTAGGGTGAAGGCAGGTGTAGTATTTAAAGAACAATCACAGTGGGTTTTCTGTGGTGTGAGCCCAATTCACATTTGATATCACCACTGACATTCCATAGCATAGCATAGCAGCAGGTCAAAATACTGAGTCAATGCTCACAATGGCCTCTCTTGTTGCGCATCAAGCAGATTGCATGCCTTCTTTTAAAAGCAGAACATTTATGTGTTTAATTTACTATATATTTACAACTTTTCAACTTTATTTTTAAAAAACCACATGCATTTCTAAAACTAGTTGGAAAACTGCTGAGAATTCACATGAAAACTGAAAATGTGCTTTGATTGTGAAATTGTGATTGTGAATATGACATTTCATGGCAATTTGGAGCACTGGGGAGACTCATAGAGGGGCCTTCAGGAGGCCAGCACAACACCCCCAACAGGCTCAGAAGCTCCTGGGTGCCCATAGCATCCTCATTGTTGCAGCACTGTTGGGACACCCATAGCTGGGCCACTCCCCTTAAGGAGAAATGGCCCAGTTTTAACCTGCAATGGTGGGTCGTGACTTGCCACTTTGAGAGCCAGTGTCCCAAGGAGTTTCATATTGTAGAGACAGACATGTATTTTATACACATTTAAATAGGCTTTCACTGACTGACATATCTCAAAGCATTGCTTCAAGCAGTAGAGGGTGGTAGAATCACTCACAGAGTCACCCATAGTGACCTATGATGTATTTCTGTGTAAGGTGTCATGTACACTGAGGATGCTGTATAAATTAGTAATAATAATTTGTAATCGCAACCGTACATTGACTTAACATAGCTGCCGGAAATCATCAGATGCCATTGCTTACACAGTATCATAATTGGGGAGGGGGAGTATAACCTGAGAATGTTTATCCATTTGAACCTGTATTTTGGGGCCTGTCTAAGTGGCTAATCGGCAAGACATTAAGTACAGTACATTCAAATGGTTCAGCCATTTGTGTGCGTGCGTGCGTGCGTGCGTGCATGTTACTTCTCTGTGAAATCGGAGCAAGTTGCACCTCTGTTGATTGTTCTTTATGTCGGACCTGAATGATAATATAGAATACCATGTTGCTCCCTGGACAATGGAGAAGAAACTCAGAATTAATTAATACTACCTGCATCTGTCTACTGTATGCATGGAAATGCTCAGTATTTATATGGCACTTTTCTGAGTGATAATTGCCTCATAGTTGGCCCTGCCCCTGGGCTTCCTTCATTATGCTCATTACTGGAGTATGATTGCATTATGGGAAATGGTTCTCACACAGTTCCCAATTGATTGTTCTGAGATATGGTTGCAATGAACCATTGAATGAGACAGATCTACTGCCAAACAGTATAACAAATCTGTTACTTGGCTTGCAGATTCAGTCACCTGTGGACTCTGCCACAATGTCCCCTGTAGAAAGAACAGCTGCCTGGGTCCTAAACAATGGACAATATGAAGAAGAAGAGGAAGATACTGAGCAGAACCAAGATGAAGCCAAGCATGCAGAAAAGGTACTGGTTACATGCCTGCTTTGGGCCCTGGCTGCTCCCTTCTTATCGATGAAGGGTCTCTATTCTGATTTGCTCCAAGAGCATCCATATTCCTGAATACTTGTGCTGTGCTGAAATAGTACATTCAAATCATTAGTTTACTGTCCTTCTAATGCACATAGTGATTGGTTTTTGGTGATGGTGCTGAATGCAGCAGAGACTTCTCCATAGCATGACTTATAGAATTATAGAATCAGAAACAGGATAGAGAGAGAAGGGTTAGTATGCCTTACCAAACAATTATTAACATCAATGAAGCTGCAAAACACAAAAAATACACACAAAATATATTACCTATATGCACAATAGTAGATTCAGATTCCAGATTCAAACTGGATCCTTACTCTCCATCACTATTGATCAATCAATCACTAATCACGCAATCCCCAATTCATCCAAAGGGAAAAAATTGTATGCACAACCAGGCAAAACAGACACATTATAGTGGCTTTCTTAATTCTGTTATGCAATTTCCCCTCTTACCTTGGGGTCCTGGCACATGCCTTATTTTGTCTCCCCTAGAATTTTGGTGGCAAAAGGAGTTTTAAGCACACTGCTAAAAAAATCCTAGATTATTCAGCTGGAATAATTTGAGTTAGTGTAAATGCGCTGTAATAGCTACAAAGCACAAAATGTGTAGTTCCAACATTTTTGACAGGGATTGGAGAAGAAAGGAAGTTCGGGGATCTTGGCATGGGCTATGCAAGTTTGGGAGACGAGAGCTTCAAGGTCTCTGTGTGGCGGTATGGTGGGGCTGAGGGACGCGGTGGCACTGCGGGTTAAACTGCTGTTGCCGAGCTTGCTGACTGGACAGTTGGCAGTTGAAGACCGCACGACCGAGTGAGCTCCTGTTGCTTGTCCCACCTCCTGCCAACCTAGCAGTTCGAAAGCACGTAAAAATGCAAGTAGATAAATATGTTCCACTTCAGTGGGAAGGTAACAGTGTTCTGTGTACCTTGGCACATAGTCATGCCGGCCACATGACCACGGAAACGTGTCCTCCTCGGGCAAACACCAGCTCTTCAGCTTAGAAATGGAGATGAGCACCACACCCTAGAGTCAGTCATGACTAGACCATTCGGTCGTGGGGAAATCTTCATCTTTATGGTGGGGCTGGAACCAGAACCAAATCATATCCCACTGCTGACCTCTGAATTAATTCTCATCCTACATGTCCACAGCAGATCTCAGTGGGTGGCTCTGTGCATCCCCTGCCCCACTTGTACTGTTAGTAAAAGTATTATACATTGTGTCCTTCCGCCTGCCTCGTTGCAGTATGAGCAAGAGATCACCAAGCTGAAGGATCGCCTGAAATTGTCAAGTCGGCGTTTGGAAGAGTATGAGCAGCGCCTCTTGGTGCAGGAGCAGCAAATGCAGAAATTGTTGATGGAATACAAGGCAAGGCTGGAAGACAGTGAGGAGCGGCTGCGAAGGCAGCAGGAGGAAAAGGACAGCCAGATGAAGAGCATCATCAGCAGGTATGGAAGGAGAGGCTGGCAGGCTGGAAGGAGAAAGAGGCTCCTCTGTGCTTTGCAACTTGAGCATATAGCCTCCCTGCAAAGTGCAACCCTAACTTGCCAAAGGGGAAGCTATTTTCATTTACACATAAGGCAGAAAGTGATTGAAGCACTGGACAAAGGTTCGTGCAAAGCAGCTGCTGCAAGGATGGGGGCAGAGCTCAGGAATCCACTTCTCAAGCCCCCCCCCCAGTGCTAGACCACACTGTCGAAAGAGAATGGAGAGTCCTGAATTCAGATGCGAGCGCTTCTTTTCATAGCTGAGGGGTTTGGCTTCGAGTTGAGGCACTCCTCTTTTCTTCAGGCAGTTGATTGAAAGATTTGGCCCTTACCCAGGTGCAGTTGTCGGTTGAGGAACAGAGCAGAGCGCTTCAGGACTTTTCC
>JAJKFI010009114.1:0-15979 GCA_029204185.1 Lerista edwardsae
GGCAGCTCTAGTACTGCCGCTGTGTGCCTGAGCTCCCACACCTGTCTTCATTGCAAGCTGATCCAATCCTCTGGCAGGCCATTTTCCTCCTGAGTTTGGCCCTGGGTGAAGGAGAGTCGTATATGCATTCCTTGGCCTGGCACACATGGCATGGAAGGGCAGCAGCTGCTGTGTGCGCACAGTAGTGCCCCCAGCACCCCATGTGGGCAGCCAGCCTGGGTGAGATCTGAAAATGTACGGACCCAGCCAACTCGGGGGCCCCCTGGGCCCAGATGCAATTAAGCCCCTTTACCCCTTTCCTATTGGCCCCAATCCAGCAAGGCTTTCTTCCGCTCTGAAATTCTCCCTTCTTGTCTCATTCTCTTACTGATGAAACCAGATTCTATTCATTACCTGAATCACGTCTTCATGCCACTCAATGTTCTCCCCATCAATGGTGAACTCTTTCCCTGGGGGAGCCTCAGGATCCAGCTGTCCCACTTTGACCCGGATGTAGGAGTCATTTGGGAAAGTGATCAAGTTGGTGATGTCCAATCCCGCAATTAATTCTCCCTGTTCATTGAAACGAATTTCATCCCCACAAGTGTTGTTGAAGGAGATCCTCCGAAGAAGTGAGTGGAGCTGGGTGGAAAGACCAAGAGAATGGCTGGAGCTACAAAGGCTTTGCTTTTACAGAATGCACCCCTGACCACCCAGTTCATGTCCACTCCACCAGGGCCAATGCCGTCATGTCAAGAAGGTGCCCACTGCATCCTGTGGCCTAATCGGAGAGACTGCAGGAGAGAAGTGAATGCATTTTGCACTTACCTGCTGGTATGCTACCTGTTACACCTTCGGACCGCCTCCTCTTTTGATAACATCCAAGGTGAGAAAAGGAATGGGAAGGTTGTGAAAAGAAGGAATGATAGTCCGAAGTAGTCTGTTGCTTCTGGATCTTGTCCTCGCCTGCTCCTGGTTTCCCCCTTCCCCATCCAGAAATGGCCCTGATTCTCCAACACCCTCCCCCTCCCAGCCCCCCTCTGCTGCTGACTTACAGGTACTGGGGGATACAGGTTTCGGCTGAATCACACTGTGTGTTGCACTGTGGTGTTCCTAGAGGAGGGCCAAATGCTAGGTTTTGCAGGAGCCTGAACTTCCGGGTAAGTGGCCCTTACCCCTTTCCTCCAGAGTTCCAAGCCAGCTCTCCAAGCCGTGAATGTCTTTGGAGGTGAGGAAGAGCAGCCGCGTTGCCCAGGCATTGTCCCCCTCTCGGAATGCCACTGGCACCACTCGCCATTTCTGGAACTGGCAATGCCGTAAGTCAGGCCACACTTCGGGAACACGCATTCTGGCAATACTGGGCTGACAGGACCGGACTATGAGATGAATTTAAGTTGCTTTTCCCTTGAACACAATGTCCAGGAGATAACTCCTTTACAACAGATAACAAATGATCGGTCTTCTGGATATAATTCAGGGCACACTCCTGGAGTTAGGCAGGCACACTTAACATTTTCTACCATCGGCGGATTAGAGTCCCAATTTATGAATTAGACATTTTCAAAAAGTGGCTCCACCAAATGACCTGAAACGTGCACTGTAAACAGTGTAAGGATAGTCCTTTTTGGAGGTATAGTTGTTTTGACTGTCCACCCATGTCATCTTTTAAGAAACAGGGGCAGAAGTTGGGGCTTTTTGTTTTATGGGGGGCTGTTTCTGAATCTGATTGGGGGTCCCCAAATCTGAAATGAAAGTTGCCATTTTGGCTTCCTGTGTTAGGGTAGGGGCTAGCCTTTCTCACCGAGTCAACTTTAAAGCTTTCAGATACAATTAGCACCTTTAATAATGTTTTAAATAATTGGCGGGCAAATCCGCCGATGGTAGTTCGCACGTCTCCTTCCATTCAAACTGTGTTTCTTTCTTATCTTTTTACTTTAGTTACTTTAGTTTACTTTTTACAAGTGAAAACATAAACACATATCTCCTAACCTTTGTCCTGTGTTATTTCTAATGTTCTGATATTTCTTGCCTTTTTTAGTTTTTAGTTTTTGCAGGTTGCAGGTAAATTCAGAGACTGTGAATAAATTATTGCGTGTGGCAACAGAGACAATGTTTTTTATACACAAAACATTAGACACAAAACAGTAGAAGGCAACTCCAAGATCAAGTATCATAAGGCTGTATGACCTCTCACCAACCTCACAGGTTTGCTGGGTGCAGGCAGACAATCAACTGCAATGTTTACCTGAATCAACCATCTCACCTGATGGTTGATTTTTAGCTAGGTGATTAGCTCGTTAAGGACAATTACCAGGGGCAGAAATCTGCAAAATGCTCTCCTATTGTTTACCTTTCCCAAAGCTATTTAGGACAATTACCATGGGATTTAGGACAATTACCCAATTACTTTAGGGACAAAAAATCTAGATAAAGCTCTCCTATTCACTCTAATCACCGAGAATTCCCAAGCCATTTAGAAAACCAAGTGTTACAATCTAGTCACCAAAACAAACCTCACTGCCCTGCCCTGATTCACGCTGTGAGGGTCATCCTGTTTCTTGCACCATGGCAGCAAACTTTACTGGGGCATAGGCAACGTGCACACTCAGGGCTCCCTTCCCCACTGCAGGGACATATTAGCATATGTAATGTACACAATCTGTAATGCATCTTTGCTTCCAGTCATCAACTGCTTTACCATTTACCTTCTGGCTGAGGGAAAACAGAGACAGTGTTTTTTATACTCCACAAAACATTAGACACAAAACATTAGAAGGCATCTTTGCACCCCAAGTGCCTAGAGAAATACCACACAAAATAGTACCTCAAAAGTACAGCTTCTGTATGGGACTGCAGTAACCCTATCAATATAGAACTTATTGTGGAGTGTGTGGCTTCCTGTTTTCCATACCCATGTTTATTTTTATTGCCAATTTCATTGTATTTTCACTTATGCTTCCATTGAATTGAACTAACCATTTGTTTTCTATCTTTCCTATTCTGAGTTCTAGTTTGTTTAGTGAATAAATTAGTCTTTGTTGCCTTCTTAGTAAAGCCACTGTTTTCCTCATAATATGGCAAAAAGGTACAGAAATACACACAGCTATCGCAGCGAGTTAATCCGCTGTTGCTGGGCTTTCGACTGCAAGGTTGGGAGTTCAAGACTGCGTGACGGAGTGAGCTCCGGTTGCTTGTCCCAGCTCCTGCCAACCTAGCAGTTCGAAAGCACCCAAGTGCGAGTAGATAAATAGGGACCACTTTGGTGGGAAGGTAACGGCATTCTGTGTGCTACGGTGTATAGTCATGCTGGCCACATGAACACGGAAGCTTGTCCTCAGACAAAAACGTTGGCTCTGCAGGCTTTGAAACGGAGATGAGCACCGCCCCCTACAGTCGGTCACAACTAGACCATTCGGTCATGGGGAAACCTTTAACTTTATCCATACGTTTGGCACCTCAGACTGCAGTGGTAAATGTATCACCTAAGGTTACTTGCTCACCTGGTTTCTACAAACCTCTGAGCACAAGCAGATTTGGGTCTGTGTGTGCATCTCCACTCACCCAAAGCAATTGATCTGGATATCTCACTGCAGACATTTTCTCCCAAAGCTGATTCATGCTGTGAGGGTCATCCTGTTTCTTGCATCATGGCAGAAAACTTTACTGGGGCATAACCAATATGCACACTCAAGGCTCCCTTCCCCACTGCAGGGACATACTAGCATATGTAATGTACACAATCTGTAATGCATCTTTGCTTCCAGGCATCAACTGCTTTACCATTTACCTACTGGCTGAGGGAAAAACCACAACATCATCATCATCATCATCATCATCATCATCATCATCATCATCATCATCATCATCATCATCATCATCATACTTGGATTTATATACTGCCTTTCTTAGGTCACCAGATTTCTCTAATGACTATAACTCAAGGCGGTTTACATGGGCAGACTTTATTCAGAAACCCAAAGGTTTGTACAATTTATACAGAAATGTTCTATCTTTCAAGAACTACACACATACAGGTGGATCTTTCTGGATTTAGTCCTTCATTCTGGCCACCCATTTGTCTTCTTGCTGGCTGATAAATGGCTTCCCTGCTCCCACCAGCGAAGCGGCTGAACTTTGGCACAACTCCCCCTCACACAAGGCAGCCGAAGCTCAGCTGTTAATCAGCCGCAATTAACGAGGTCTGCCGCTCACAGAGACTTCCGGCTGTCCCGAACTGGCGACCTTCAGATCTTCAGCTCTTATCTTCAGGCAAACGGAGGCATTAACCCTCTCGACTAAATCTTCTGCTTCTGTGCACCCATGACCCAGGTTCACAGGTTGCAGGCACTGGCATGAGTACCTAGGGCCCAATCCTATCCAACTTTCCAGTAGTGATCCAGATGTACCAGTGAGGCATGTGCTGCATCCTGCAGTGTGAGGACAGTCATAGAGGTCTCCTCAAGGTAAGGGCACAAATATTCTCTTACCTTGGGGTTTCATTGTGCCTGCCTCAGCACTGAAAACTTGAATAGGATTGGGCACTTAGTTGCTCCACTGCAGCATGGAGGCCTCATAGAGTTCCTCAGGCTACAGTCCCTCAAAGAAAAGCTAAAATGACCCACTCAGTGACACAAGAACAGGAACACACTAGTAATAAATTATATTAGTTGTACAAGCACAAACAGTGTGGTACTGTCTTGTCAATGGTGCAAGAACACAGAATAAGATTCAAATAATATTCCTCCAAATCAGCACTCTGGACACAGTCCAAGCCCAATAGATACTGAAGAGTCATAGTGGGGTTTCGCTTTGTTTCACATAGGAATCATCCTTCCAGCAACTAAAGGGTTTATGAAAGGTTATTTCTTGCCTCTGTCCTGCTAGAGAAGGCAAATCAATGAGAAATATACTTTTTTTTCTTCACAGCTTGTTCTAGGGCTGGGGTGGGAGGGAACCTCAAAAAGTGAAATCAGGTTCGCCTTCTATCAGCTTATGGAAGCTGCAAGCTGCAGAAGCCAGCTCTATGAAAAAACAGGGTTTTTCCCAAGATGTTTATAAACAGAGAAGGGTCAAGGAAAGTCCAGAAGAATTCTGTCTCCAGCTAATTAGAGGGGGTGCAAAACAAGTAGCAGAACCCGGCAAAACAGCTCATTTAGCCTAGCAGCAGTCAAAGCTATGCCAAAAATTCAGTTTTACAAGAATGAACTTCTTACTTCAGGATTTGCACTCTAGCTCCCCCTTCTACAAATTCCTGAAGTAAGCAAGCTGTGTGCTCAGTGAACAATGTGGTTTTTAAGGATTTTCAGGGGTAAAGGTAGCTTTTTTCCAATCTTTCCATAGAAATTGATACACAGCACCATGGATAGCGCACCATTTTTGCACAGTAAAAATTACGCTTTCAGTACCATCGGTGGGCAAAGGACCCAATGTCAGTTCAGGTATATGGGAACACTTTGACATGGTTCCAAACACATATTTACCGGAGGGGGGGCCCTGTACATGTTTCAAAATTCAAAAGAAAAAGTGTTGCGCTAACGTGCCTATGAGAGGAAATGGGTTTTAAGCCAGCAAAGTTTGGCTGTCACAAGGGCCACCGTATGCTTGGGCCACTATTGGAGTCAGAGAGGCCAGCACACAGACGTGCGCCATCTGCCCTGACTCTGAGAGTGGTCCAAATGCCACTCCCTTCTATCTGGCATTCTGAGGAAAAATTCTGAGGTAAATATAGCAAAGTTTGGCTGTCACAAGGGGCACTGTAATGTAGGCTTGGGCCACTCTTGGAGTCAGAGGCTAGCACACAGACGTGCACCATCCTCCCTGAGTCCGAGAGTGGTCCAAACGCCACTCCCTTGTATCTGGCATTCTGAGGTAAAGTTCTGAGGAAAATATAGCAAAGTTTGGCTGTCACAAGGTTTGTGTTTGTGTTGCTGTTTGGCCGTAAAGTAAGCTTGGGCCACTCTCAGAGTCAGAGAGGCCAGCACACAGACCTGCGCCATCCTCCCTGACTCGGAGAGTGATCCAATAATTCTTTACTGTATCCCTAGTGCCAACCAAACTTTGCTGGCCCAACTCCAGGTTAGGATGACACTCTCACAGGCAGAGCATGGCAAGTTGTTTCTTCAGAGTTTGTTAATCAATTCCTTATTACCTTGAGCAGTTTAATTTCCAGAATGTTTTTATTTGAGTATTAAAAATAGAGTGGGTTTTGACTGCCTCCATTTAGGACAAGAAAGGAACAACAGGGCTACATGTATGGATCTGGTAGTCAGTGACACACCGGCTTCTCCACCTCCCACCCTGATGTGGGACTTAGGATGGCTCTTACCTGCCAGGGGTCAATGTTCAGCCTTCCTCCATCCCCCCATGGTCCATGCATGTGGCTGGCTAAATAAACCAGATGCAAGGCATGAGCCACAGTATAGACAGCATTATAGATACTGTAGCTGTGGCCAGTCATCCCAGTCTCAAACACAGGTGCAGGCAAGCTCTCCAGGTCCTCCTCCCCAGTACACATTTCTGTATGCTTTGGTGATACACCACGTTTTGGAAATGTACAGCTGAACGCTTGCTCCCAGAAATACTTGATGAAACCATCTCTTCTTGCCTCCAAAGGGTCTATATTCTGGAGAAATTCTGAGAATCCCCAATGCTCATTTGAGTGGATTGCGAAGGAAAGAGCACCATGGAAGGTACCATCACTGAATGGGTGTATCCCCAGCATCTTCCAATAGGTGTTGCTTATGAAATCAATTTGGGCCGTTGTAATCCACACTTTCCCTGTAGGAAGTTCATATCCAGGAAACACAACAGGACCAAACCTTTTTGCCTCAGATATACAATTTGCTAACCATAAAATGGATGTGGCATCTCCATATATAACAATGGCATTGGCTTTGCTCTCCAAGAAAAATGGAAAGCTATCCATGAGTGCACCAATCAGTTCCTTCAGAGTCAGAGTAGGGATTTTATTCACAGCTCTTTCAGTGAATGCTGAGCAGATTCCCATCTGGGAGAGCATTGGTTCAAAGACTTGCAAGAAATGTTCTCCGGCATCATTATCCGTGGTGATGAGCCCGACCCATTTCCAGCCAAAATGTCGAAATAACTGGACAATTCCCCGGTACTGAAGGGCTTCGTTGGGGACCATGCAGTAGAAGGAAAAGGAATGAGTTTGCTCATTCTTGGCTGAGTCAGATGAGCCATAGGAAAACTGAAAATAAAAACTGGGTTATAGTTCAGAGTTCAGTACTGGATTCTTGAACGCTCTCTCCACTTATATCCTATACTCCCTTTATTACCCGAATCCAAACTCTCCGTTTTCTGGAGAGGAACCCTCATAGCTGTTTACATGGAATTGTTAAAAGCAGTTGCATTGTCTAAGCCTCAGACTTGCCTTGCACGTAACTGAGAGCGCAATCCTATCCTGGAGTTAGGCCGGCACAGTTAGTCTAGCAAAATTTGGCTGGCATAAGGGCCACCATCAAGCGCGTTCGGACCATTCTCTGAGAGTGTAATCCAACCCTGGATTGACAAGGCCTGCCAGCCAGTGGCACAAACAATGCTGGGTTGGGGAGGCTGGAGCCTCCCTAAGGCAAGATCACGTTTGCACCTTTATTGTTTGCACCATACAGCCTCCCCTATGCGCTCCTTGGCTCTGCATGTGCTAAACAGCAGGTGCAGAGCCAAGGAGACTGTGTTGGCGCTAACAAGGTCACATCGATGCTGTGGCGTAGCATAGATGTTGCGGGTGCACTAGGCTTGCATTGCCCATCAGTGAACCCACACTGGCCTAAGTGGCCTTCAGGATTGCACCCTCCAATTTGCTGAAAAGATTGGCCTTACAGTGGTAAGGTTTTCTGAAGGAAAAAAACAATGATAATTTATTAACTGTGGGAAAGGAGTTGTGGTTCCTGGCATGCAGGTACACTCCAGGAATGCTTCCTCTGTCAAATGCTAAGCAGGTTGCCAAGAAGGAAGACTGAGTCACTTGCTTGGATGCTGTTTTAGTCAGTAGGTAGATTCTGGTGGAATCAGTAGCCCCAATTAACCACATTCACGGTACTCAGTCTTTGACCTCTATAGGTGTCTCTGTGTAGATGTCTCTGTATAGAATTAGATCATGGCAGAAACATTATCCCGGACACCCTTCCTTCACGCACTCTCACATGCACGTAGATAATCTCAACCTGTCTGCCAATCCAACTGTTCTGCTCTCTTTCATTTTTTATTCAATTAATTCAATGGACATCCCAATCCTTTGCTGCCCAGTTGGCCCAATGCCTACTGCTGCATTTTGACAGCCCTGGTCAGGTCCCAGAGGCACCTTGGGAGAAAAGGGCCGGGCTGTCCAGGCCGTGATGGAGAACCCTTTGGGCTCGGCATGCTTAATCAATCAATCAATCACTAGTATTTATATACCGCTTTTCAACATAAAGTTCACAAAGCCGTTTACAGGCAAATAATAACATTACAGTTAAATGGCTCCCTGTCCCAAAAGGGCTCACAATCTAAAGGAGTGGAGAACACCACCAGCAACAGCCACGAGAAAGACACTGTGCTGGGGTGAAAAAGGACAATTGCACTCCCCCTGCTAAATATAAGAGGACACCACTTGAAAAAAAGTGCCTCTTGCCCAGTTAGCAGGCGTTAACCTGAGTCTGCTGGCCTATCAACCCCCCTCCCAAACAAAAGAGAAAAAAAATTCTTCATATTCATTTATTTAAACCAAAAATACAGTCCAGTCATGTGTGGTGATATGTATTATATAAAGAAACATCAAATAATTACAAGGAAAACGAGGAAAACAAATTCAGGTTTTGTCAGGTGTTGGTGAATGCTGGTGTGTCACCTCAAATGTTGTGGCGGGTCACCTTTATTTATTTATTTATTTATTTATTTATTTATTTATTTATTATTAGATTTTTACCCCGCCTTATTGTGCCTGAAGGCACCCAAGGCGGCATTACAATATATATATATAAAACAATATAACAATTCACATTAAAAAACAATTAAAACAGTATTAAACAACAATACAATCAAAAATTAAGAACACAATTAAAAACAAATTTAAAAACAATTTAAAAAACAACAAGCCCCGTGGATTATAATAACCAGCCAGCCTGTCAACAGTTAAAAGCTTTTTGGAATAAAAAGGTCTTCAGCCCCCGCCGAAATGTAAACAAAGAGGGAGCAGTTCTCAATTCTAAGGGGAGGGTGTTCCAGAGTTGGGGGGCCACCACCGAGAAGGCCCTCTTCCTGGCTGCCGCCCCTCTCACTTCTCCTGGTGGCGGCACAGTCAAAAGGGCCCCCCCAGATGATCTAAGAGTACGGGTTGGATTATATGGAAGAAGGCGGTCCCTCAAATACCCCGGACCCGAGCCGTAAAGGGCTTTAAAAGTCAAAACTAGCACTTTGAATTGGGCCTGGAACAGAACCGGCAGCCAGTGTAGTTGCCGAAGCAGTGGCTCGACAGAGTCAAACCGACGTGCCCCAGCAACCACCCGAGCCGCCACGTTCTGTACTAGTTGTAATTTCCGGACCGTCTTCAAAGGCAGCCCCACATAGAGCGCATTGCAATAATCTAATCTAGATGTCACTAGGGCGTGGGTCACAGTGGCTAGGTCCACACAGCTCAGGTACGGCCGCAGCTGGCGGATCAGCCGAAGCTGAGCAAAGGCTCCCCTGGCCACCGCCGCCACCTGGGACTCCAGGTGTAGCTGTGAATCCAGGAGAACCCCCAAGCTGCGAACCTGCTCCTTCAGAGGAAGTGCGACCCCATTCAGAGCAGGACGATAGTCCAATACCCGAGCTGTGGATTTCCAAACCAAAAGCACCTCTGTCTTATCCGGATTTAATTTCAGCTTGTTCGCCCGCATACAGCCCCCAACTGCCTCCAGACAGCAATCCAGGACCTCAACCGCCTCCTCAGAATCAGGGGGAAAGGAGAGATGAAGTTGGGTGTCATCAGCATATTGATGGCACCCCACTCCAAACCCCCGGATGACCTCTCCCAGCGGTTTCATGTAGATGTTAAACAGCATGGGGGATAAGATGGAACCTTGCGGCACCCCAAACCTGAGAGGTCGGGGTGCCGAACAAGCGTCCCCCAGCACCACCTTCTGGGATCTGTCAGCCAGGAAGGAGCGGAACCACTTCAAAACAGTGCCTCCAAGCCCCAACCCAGCCAGCCGACCCAGAAGGACACCATGGTCGATGGTGTCGAAAGCCGCCGAGAGGTCCAGCAGGACTAACAGGGTCGCACTTCCCCCGTCCATCCCCCGGCGCAGGTCATCCACCAAGGCGACCAAGGCAGTCTCCGTCCCGAACCCCGGCCTGAAGCCAGATTGGAATGGGTCCAGATAATCCGTTTCCTCCAGAACCCTCTGAAGCTGGGACGCCACCACCCGCTCAATCACCTTGCCCAGAAATGGGATATTCGAGACTGGCCGAAAGTTGTTTAAATTGGTGGGATCCAGGGAGGGCTTCTTCAGGAGGGGGCGAACCATCGCCTGCTTCAAAGCAGGCGGGAGCACCCCCTCCCTCAGAGATGAATTCACCACCCTCCTCGTCCACTCAGCCAGCCCTCCCCGAGCAGCTCTAATTAGCCATGCCGGGCAAGGGTCGAGCGGGCAAGCAGCAGGTCTCACACTCCAGAGAATCCTGTCCACATCCTCAGGCTCTACAAGCTGAAAAGAATCCCAAATGGTAGGATAGACAGGTTCCCCAGGGACATCACTAGATATGCCCACAGCGGCGTCCAAATCATGCCGGATCTGATCGACCTTATCTGCAAAGTGTTTAGCGAACTCGTCACAGCGAGCCTCCGTGTGCTCCTCCCTACCAGTAAGAGGGGCAAGATGTAAAAAACTGCGGACCACACGGAAGAGCTCAGCCGGACGGTTCTCTGCAGATGCAATGGTGGCAGAGAGGTGTGCCCTCTTAGCCGCCACCACTGCTCTGGAATAAGCTTTTAATTGGGCCCTAGCCCGTGTCTGGTCAGATTCGGCACGAGTCTTTCGCCACCGACGCTCTAGTCGTCTGCTCTGCCGCTTCATCGTTCGCAGCTCCTCAGAAAACCAAGGAGCCACTCTGATTCTGCGACTGGGCAGAGGACGCTCAGGAGCGCTCATCCAGGGCCCTGGCCATCTCCCTATTCCAGAGGTCGACCAGGGCACCGGGTGGATCTCCAACTCTGGCAACAGGAAAATCCCCCAGAGCCCTCAGGAATCCGTCTGGATACATCAGCCTTCGAGGGCAGATCATAAAATGTGATCCCCCGCCATTGCAGAGGTGAGAAGCCTCAACAAGCCTAAATCCCACCAGACAGAGATCTGTCCATGACAAAGGAGTGATCTTAATCTCCTCCACCTCCAGATCACCATCAACCTGCCCCGCAGTAAACACCAGGTCCAGCGTGTGTCCCGCCTCATGCGTCGGGGCAGATATTCTTTGAGACAGACCCATGGTTGCCATGGAGGCCATGAAATCCTGAGCCGCAGGTGTTCCCGGGGCCTCGGCATGGACATTAAAGTCCCCCAACACCAAAAGGCGGGGGGACTCCAACACCATGCTGAAGACCAGCTCCGTCAGCTCAGGCAGGGAGACTGCTGGGCAGCAAGGCGGGCGGTACACCAACAGAATCCCTGTTCTGTCTCGTCCCTCCAACACAACGCAAAGGCACTCAAACCCGGTGGAGGCACTTTGACCCGTGTGTCTAGGGGGTCTCCTCAGGTCTGCGCCTGCTATTTCACTGGTGCAGACGTGAGCGTCTCCCATCTCACTCTGCCCCTTCCCCTCCCAGTTCTACCCTCTTCACCTGACCAGAAAATGTGCCATGCCGGCAGCGGTGAAACTTCCTGCCCGCTGGATCCATGTCAGCTCCTCCCAGTACTGCTGGTGGAGGAAGTGCCTGTGCCACTAGCACTGATAGGTTTGGACCCTAAAACTCTTCATTCCGAACCACGTAATTATCAAAAACTGGGAAAAGACCATCTGTACGAATTGTGACAAAATCTCCATGCCCCTCTGTGCATATATCTCACCTGTGGAATCTTGTAAAGACTTAAGACGTCTGCCATATATGAGGAGGTGTCAGAATCAATTCCCCCAATGGTTCCCATCACATTATTATGGATGCCACATCTGTAGTTGGGGACAAGTCTATGTGATTTGAAGAGCAAGTCTAAAGTGACTTGGTAGGTCATCCTTGCATCGGAGTAGCTGTCATAGATGTGGAACCCAAGGGTGACATTGGGCAGGATCTCGGGTTTCTCATTGATCTCATCCACTGCAAATGCCAAGGCCAAGAGATGCTGGTAGAACTTTGTTACCACACTGCAAAAAAATAAAATAAAAAATAAAAATCTGGCAGTAGTTGGCTGCAAGGAAGGATTCTACTGTGTCTGAAATCCCCTCACTGGTCCACAGTGGCCCTTTTAGATTCAGCTGCCTTGCTTCAAGTCAATGGGACAATCCAGTAAAGTTAGAGCACAATCATAACCTGGAGTTAGGCCAGCACAGTTAAGCCAGCAAAGTTTGACTGGCACACTGTAAAGCCCATTTGGCCCATTCTTGGAGTCAGGTAGGATGGCTCATGTCTGTGTGCTGGACTCTCTTTCCGAGAGTGGTCCCAACATACTTTACAGTGTCCTTTGTGTGGGCCAAACTTTACTGGCCTAACTGTGCTAATCCTAACTCATGGTTAGGATTGCACCATCATTTTAAAATTCAAATACTGGGTATGCCTTTCAAAATACAAGCTGGAGTTGGCAAGCGGGTTGACTTCCCATTGGGGGAAGTTTGTAGCCAGCTCTCAAGTGAGGCAATTAGACATTTCTTAAAAAGGGATGCTATTCAGCACAATGACCAGAGCAGGGCCGGCTTGAGGCCAATGTGACGAATGTCGCCACATCGGGCCCCGCGCTTCAGGGGGCCCTGCACTAGCAGGGTGAGCATCTTGCCTGTGGCTGCAGCTGGGATCTCGATGGGCTGTCAGTCAGTGGGGCGAGCAGAGCATCTTTGCCTTGGTCTCTCCACCTGCCTTTGAACAGCCCCAAATGGGCCACCTGGAAGCAGTTGGCGGGGATGCTATGATATCCACACCAACCACTTCCACATGCCATGCTTTGCACATGGCACGAAGACAGCTCTTCTTGGTGAGTGGGGGGCCCAGCAGAGAGGGTTGAGGGCCCCACAGGAATGCCCTACATTCGGTCCCGCCATTACTAGAGCCGGCCCTGGACCAGAGGATAGAGAATTCTTTCTAACCCCCTGAAGAGGCTTGCCACATATGGAAAGGAAACATTAGGACAAAATTCCACCACGTGTTTTAATCCATGGCTTGAAGACTCGAGCAACATTTTAAACTACGTTTTACATTAGGAGCTCTCTTGAAAAAGAAAAGATTGTCCCACCATATGTATTCCAAACTTGGCAAGACTCAAGTTCAAATTCTGAAGACATTTAAGAGTTGTGCAATTATTTTGTTTCTCTGCATTTTAAAGCATTTGTGAGCATTTTCCTGGTTATCAGTTGGCCATCTACTCAATTTTGTTGTTGTTCAGTCTCTAAGTCGTGTCCGACTCTTTGTGACCCCATGGACCACAGCACGCCAGGCCTCCCTGTCCTCCACTAGCTTCTGGAGTTTGCCCAATTTCATATTTATCGCTTCGGTGACACTCTCTAACCATCTCATCCTTTGCCGCCCCCTTCTCCTTTTGCTTTCCATCTTTCCTAGCATGAGGGTCTTTTCTAAAGAGTCCTCTCTGCTCATGTGGTGGCCAAGGACTTTGAGCTTCAGCTTCAGGATTTGTCCTTCCAGGGAGCAATCAGGCTTGACTTCCTGGAGGATGGACCGATTGGATCTCCTTGCAGTCCAGGGGACTCTCAAGAGTCTTCTCCAACACCATCATTCAAAAGCATCTATTCTTCGGCGGTCTGCCTTTCTTATGGTCCAGCTCTCACAGCCATACATTGCTACTGGGAAAACCATCGCTTTGACTATGCGAACCTTTGTTGGCAGGGTGATGTCTCGACTTTTTATTAAGTTGTCTAGGTTGTTGTTATCATTCATTCATTCATTCATTCATTCATTCATTCATTCATTCATTCATTCATTCATTCATTCAATTTATAACCCGCCTTTCTGTCCAATGGGCACCCAAGGCACCTTACAACATAAAATACAATAAAATTACAGTGTATAACAATAAAAGACATTAATTAAGAACAATATTAAAATGATTTAAAATTTAAAACATTTAAAACATTTAAAAAGAAGCCCCGGGGATCCTAAAAGAGAATATAAAAACCAGCCAGCCTGTCAACAGTTAAAAGCTTGACAAAATAAGTAGGTCTTCAGCCCCCACTGAAATATTGCCAAAGAGGGAGCAGTTCTTAGTTCTAAGGGGAGGGCATTCCAAAGTCGGGGGGCCTCCCCCGAGAAGGCCCAATCCCTGGCCGCCATCTCTCTCACTTTTCCTGGTGGCAGCACAGTCAAAAAGGCCCCCCCCCAGATGATCTAAGAGTACGGGTAGGATTATATGCAAGGAAGCTGTCCCTCAAATAGCCCGGGCCCGAGCCGTAAAGGGCTTTAAAGGTCAAAACTAGCACTTTGAATCGGGCCCGGAAAGGAACCGGCAGCCAATGTAGTCACCGAAGCAATGGCTCGACAGAGTCAAACCGATGTGCCCCAGCAACCACACGAGCAGCTGCGTTCTGTACTAGTTGTAATTTCCGGACTGCCATAGCTTTCCTCCCAAGAAGTAAACGACTTTTAATTTCATGGCTGCAGTCACCATCTGTGGTGATCTTGGAGTCCAGGAAAATAAACTCTGTCACTGCTTCCATTTCTTCCCCTTCTATTTGCCAGGAAGTGATGGGAGTGGTTGCCATGATCTTAGTTTTTTTAATGTTGAACTTCAAGCCAATTTTGGCACTTTCCTCTTTCACCCTCATCAGAAGGTTCTTTAGGTCTTCCTCACTTTCTGCCATTTCTGCCATATCATTTAGCTTTTTTGTTCTGTAATCTATGGGGTTTTCTTGGAAAAAGTACTGGAGTGGGTTGCCATTTCCTTCTCCAGCGGATCACATTTAGTCAGAACTCTCTACTCTACCTGTCCATCTTGGGTAACCCTACACGGCATAGCTCACAGCTTCATTGAGCTACTCAAGCCCCTTCGCCACGACAAGGCAGTGATCCATGAAAGGGTCTACTCAATTTAGATCACCCCAAATTCTTACCAAAGTATCAAATAGTTTGCAGTCAACACAAACAGAGGAATCAATCAACTCAAAAAAAAGTGTCACCCTGCCTTGGAGAAGAAGGATGATTCCTTACAGCGGAAAATTCTTTACCCGTTCCTGAGAAGGGTGTTTCTTGAAGGAGTATTTGGGTAACAAGTAATGGATGTGAGACACAATCCCCCCAATGAGGATGTCCCCCGGCTGGTGCCACTCTTGTGGAATATGGAGAGCCTCATTTCCAGTACACGTAGTTGCATGCCCTCTGCTCTCGGTATGAGGGAGCAGCAGCTGAAGTAACAAGAACAGAAGAGGCTCTGCCATTATGGCTAAAAACCTTCCCTCGAGTGCTGGAATCTGCTTTGTCTTTGTATAGCATCATTTCCAGCCTTGTCCAGATTAGAGGATCCCTGTACCCATGACAGCTAATTCTACCTTATGCATTTCTGAAAGAAGGAATTATTCACCTTATCATCAGTCTCAATAGTGTTAGAAACACCAGCCTTGAATGCTAATAGGCAAAGAAAGGCTTGGGGCACAATCCTAACCAACTTCCCAGCAGTAGGATAAGGGCGATGCAGCTCCAAGGGAATGGAAAGTTCCCTTACCTTGAGGAGGCCTCCGTGACTGCTACTTTGTTGCAGAATGCAGAACACGCCCCACTTGCACAGCGAGGTCAGTGCTGGAGTGTTGGTTAGGATTGCGCCCTGGAAGTCTGGTGTCTAGAAGGGGTGTGAGAAAGGGTTCAAATGGATGG
>JAJKFI010009121.1:0-10643 GCA_029204185.1 Lerista edwardsae
AATATGTGTATGTTGATATTGTAGTATGTAATTTATTTAATAAAAAAATCTATATTTCCTAAAAAAAAAAAATCTATATTTCCTAACCCTAACCCTAACCCTAACCCTAACCCTAAACCCTAACCCTCACCCTCACCCTCACCCTCACCCTCACCCTTAACCCTCACCCTCACCCTCACCCTCACCCTTAACACTCACCCTCACCCTCACCCTCACACTCACCCTAACCCTAACCCTAACCCTAACCCTGACCCCGACCCCGACCGTGACCCCGACCCCGACCCCGACCCTAACCCTAACCCTAACCCTAACCCTAACCCTAGCCCTAGCCCTAACCCTAGCCCTAACCCTAACCCTAACCCTAACCCTAACCCCCACCCCGACCCCCACCCCAACCCCCACCCCAACCCCAACCCCAACCCCAACCCCAACCCTAACCCTAACCCTAAACCCTTAACCCTAACCCCTAAACCCTAACCCCTAACCCCTAACCCTGACCCTGACCCCGACCCCGACCCCGACCCCAACCCCAACCCCGATCCCAACCCCAACCCCAACCCTAACCCTAACCCTAACCCTAACCCTAACCCCCTAACCCCCTAACCCTAACCCCCTAACCCTAACCCTAACCCTAACCCTAATCCTAACCCTAACCCTCCGAGGGCTCGGCGCGACAGCGGCTCGGGCTCGGCACGGGCGCGGCAATAAAGCCTCCAGAAACCTACGCACGGTTTCAAACCTTTGTGAGTACCACCTTCGTGGGGGAGAAGACAAAGAGGGAAAGTAGAAGGAGAAAGAGAACGTTGCTTGGACCGAAGGTTTCCGTGTTTAGAGTCCGGTCTTCTCCTCTCCCCCCCCCCCGCTTGGCGGGGGGGAGGAGGAGAGGGAGGCTTTTTCCTCAGCATGTTGCAGCCGTATGTCCCCACTCCCCAATCAAGTACTGGGGTGGAAGATGAAGGAGGGAGAGTTGAAGACAGTGTGAGGCGGACAGGATGTGAGCCGGCGGAGAAAGCCGGAGGTGGAAGGGAGGGCACACATGTCCTGAGACAAGTTGGCATGGAAAGAGTACCAAGGGCAGAAACGTTGGAAGTTATGAGGAAAGACTCTGGACGGCCAGAAGGCAAGGCTGGTGAGCGAGAGGAGAGGGTGGAGAGGCAGGTTCGCTTCACGGCAGAACAAGTATCAGACGCCACAATGGCGCTGGTCTTGGATGACGAGGCGTTTTCTCGCTCAGGCAAGAAGGGCGTGTCTCAGACGGCCGGCACGTCAATTCCGGATCCACGCCCATCTGGGCACATTGCCCACAGTGAACAGGGACTCGAAGAGCGCCTCCTTCTGGCTAAGGTGGGAGTTGGCGACACTAGGTTTGCTGGTCAGAAGGAAGCAGTATCAGCACCAGCATCAGCCCCAGCATCAGCATTAGCCACGAGTGCACAGCTGCAAGAGCAATCGGGCCAGTTGGCAACCCCGGAGAGTGTAGGGGCTCCGGCTACCTCCACGGCTGCTGTGGGGCTGGGAGGAGACCTGGAAGGACAGGCAGCCGAGGATGTAAAAGCTTTAATTGAAATGATTACCGATGAGCCATGGACCCTGCGAGACCTCATTAGGGTCTGGCTGTTTTTTGTTGATCGTTTGGAAGTACCAGAACTACAGGTCAAAAAAGATTTGAGCAAATTAACGCAAAAGGACATATATAAATTGTTCTCTGCTGCTCATGGACTTCTCGTGGCTACTTTAGAGCAAGACTCTGAGGCCACGATAAGGAAGCTGGGTCGCACGAAGTTCCTCGTAGTAATGGCAGCTGAGAGAATAGTTCATTTCCGGCCTTTTAAACAACCGCGAGTGCCAGTGCCGGAGTGGCTGGAGGAGGAGGGGCTGGCAAGGACCCTTCATGGTTTGGCACGTCATTGGCGTGACTACTGTGGAGGTTTGACGTGGCAGGAATCTATGAGAGGTACCTACTTACCACTGTGTCAGCTGGAGGAGAATATAGAGAGGCCGCCTACAACAGGAATGCAGCTGGCGGAAGTGTTCGAGAGGGTGGCGGGAGCACTTCGGACACGGCAGCGGCTGATGATGGCCTGGGACTTCAGCACTCCTGCCACGCAAAGCGATGACGACCCGGTGGCTGGAGCCAAAGACTCCGACGAGGTAGGAATGGAGGAGGAAGACGACGACGGAGGATGTGGTCAAGCTGGAGAAAGAGCAGCTGCCTGTGGAGAAGACATGCAGAGCCCTCTGCCCGGGAGCAGGGGACTCCCGCGGGCCACGATGACTGGAGAGGACGTGGCGAGCGACAGGCGATCGTGGGGGGCACCTTCCCGGGGGCTGCCCCCTACTGGTGGTGAGCATGCGAGTGATGGGGGGCTCTTACGAGACCGACAGGAGGGACGGGACATTGATCAGGACATGATAGTGGAAGAGACGCCCTCGGGCGACAGACCTCAGCCTCTAGTCGCTGGGGGGTTCGGCATGAGCCATTTGAGGGTGCAAGAGGGAGAGAGGCAGCAGCAATTGGTGGCGGCTGGGAGAAATGTGGGAGCTGGAGAGAGGATGGAAGTGTCAGGGGCCTGTGTGCCAGTGGCTGAACACGGGGCGGTTGTCCAGAAGCAGGAGGATGGGAAAAGTGCTGGGTCAATTCCCTGTGCTGCTGCTGTTTCTGTTTCTCCCCCTTCCTCGAGTGCCTTGTTCGCACCCCTGGTGGACATGGAAGAGGATCGAGTGGCAAGCGGCAAGACTGGTCATGGGACGAGTAGGAAGGCGCTGCTTAGCATGGGACGTTCGGAATCGCCCTCGCGAGCAAGCAGTGATACACGGGATCAGAGACAGAAAGAGTGGCGGAGCTACAAAGACAGCGGAGGACACAGGCGCGTTGTCAGCTGTGGTCAGGCGGCGCGACTGGTCGAAGAGACGGGAGAGAGGACGGAAGCGGGAAGAGGCCACGGATCGTGGAGCAAGCGTTCCAAAGAAGGCGATGGACGTTCAGGGTTACGTGTGGACCAGCGGGGGGAGGGAGGTGCGATGGAGGAAGACTTGTTGACTGGTGTGAGAATGGAAGTGCAAGGAGGAGGTGAGAGGGGAAGTGCGTCCGAAGGGCGGGGCGCAGTGGGTTATTGTCAGGAAGTGGGATCCACCACTAAGCGGGCGGTTGCTCGAGTGTCCGACGACAGTGGGGGTGGACTTGCCCTCCCACGAGAGGTGGAGGGGGCAGGTGTGCTCCAGAAGCCTGCTCGGGCCACGGGTGCCCTTGAAGGGCGGAGACAGGAAGCTGGAACTCCTTCAGCCCGCGAACAAGCCACAGGAAGTGCCACGCAGGACAAGGGTGCTCGGCGTCGAGACGGGGCGCCTATGCAGGGGGGCATAGAAAGACGAGAGCCAGAGAGTGTGGATGCTCAGAAAGCAATCCCAGCCTCTTATGCCTCTGTGGCGGCGTCAGGTTTGCGTAGGAGTGCTCAGAGTACCTCAGTAGGTCCGGGGCGTAGGTCCCTGGGGACCGGGGAGCGTCGGAGAGATGGGCAGGAAGATGAGGATGCTTGGGAGGATGTGGAGTATCTGGCTCAATTTACCAACACGCGTGCAGGGCTAGAGGAGGAAGACCCCCGTCAGCGCTTTGTAGTGCGGCTAAGGTTCGTGGGCGATGACCCCACACTGTGTACCAGGGAGCACATAGAAACAGAGCTTCTAGAGAGGTTACTTCAGTTTCCCAGTCACTTTGTTCTTGCCATCATCCAACCGACGGGCATGAGGGAAATCGACCTCTGTTTTAAGGCTGAGGACGGCTATCAGCGGTTTTGGGCCAAGTGCAGAGCAGCTTTTAAGGTGGACTCTTCTTTTCTGAAGCAATTCCAGCTGGTCCCTCTCTTTCGGGGAGAGACGAGGGTTGTTACAGTTTTCTTTAGGACGACAACCATACATGAGGATGATGTAGCCAAGTACTTGATGCGGTTTTGCCGCATCCTACAACTACCAGAGAAGAAGAGGGACCCAAAGGGGTATTGGAATGGGGAATTCCGCGTGATAGTTGCTCTGTCTCGGAACCCGGCCACAGGCCGTATGGCACATCTGCCTAGATATTTTTTTCTGGGTGCAGATAGAGGCATCATAAGATACAGCGGTCAGCCCCAAGCCTGCCACGCCTGCGGGGGGTTCGATCATTTCAGGCGCGCCTGCAGGACGGAGCTCTGCTCCAAATGTGGGGTGAGAGGCCATAGAACCTCCACATGTCAGCAACCGTTAACCTGCTGCCTCTGCGGGGTCCAGGGTCACTCCTTCCGTTTATGTTCTGAGGCATACATCAATAGGAGATATCCTGAGGCGTATGCCAGAGAGTTGCAGCGAGTCGAACAGCAGCGACAGAGAGAGGAGGAACGTGAGCGTCTCTGGCGCGAAGCCAGGAGTCCGCAAGGACGGGGGGGCCAAGCAGAGAGTGCCAAGGAAAGGAGGCGGGAGGAGGAGATTTCGGGGCGTGCGTTTGCAACGTTAGCTGAGCAGTCGAGAGATGCTCCCGCTGTCGAGACGGAGGCAGCTGGAGAAGTCGTGAGAGACGTGGGGGGGCAGACCGTGAGATCTTTTGGGGTGGAGAAGCGTTGCTCCTCTCCCCCTCCTGTGATAGGGAAACCGGCAAGTACTTTTGCGCAGACTCTGCTGGTGACGGGGCTCGCGAACGTGGAAGAGGTAGAAGGAGGCAATGAGATGCTGGCTGAGGGTGAGACAGGAGATGAATCGTTGGAGGGAATGCAGGACGAAAGCCGGTACGTAAATGCAAAAGCAAGGCGTCTTTTGAAGCGATCGGCGAGAGGGGAGAAAAGACGTGAGCTGGAAGGACCGGTTCAAACCGAGAAAGCGGGGGGGAAGCGTCACGCAGGGGTGATTTGGTTCGCTCTCCTCCGGCAGAAGCAGCCCGATCTGAGTGCAAGAAACTCAGGCGTGAGCAGCAAGAGGGGGAGAGGGTCGAGAGACAGCATGATCAAGGGGAGTCAGAGCTGCCCATGGAGGTGGGGGCGCATCAGCTGCCGTTGGCAGAAGAGCAGGCTGCAGGGGAAGCCTCCGGTGGAGAAGGAGATGTGCACGAGCAGGGGCCACCAGGTTCGGTGGAGGGTGCTTTGAGCAGGCAGGAATCCCGAGAACGGATTGAAGGTCTGACCGTGGATCCTGGCGGGCAGGGAGGCGTCAGGTTTCCTTTGGACCTTCCTTACGAGGCCCCTTTGCCCCAGCGGGCGTGCTCTGAGAGGCAGCGGCCGTGGAATGGGGCGAGGAGAGCCTCTGTTGGTAGTGCCGCGCCTGTAGGGACCCCTTGCGGGATCCACTGCAAGGAGGCGGAAGAGGTAGCGCCCTTGCCGGGTTGCAGGGGGGCAGAGCCACTGCAAGAGAGCGAGCAGCAGCCGCAGCAGCAGCAGCAGCAGCAGCAGGGAGAGAGTGAAGATCTCCCAGTGCGACGTGTGCGCACGGATACCCTGTGAGTCTATGATCCGGTGGGAACGTGCCAATAAGAGTGCGCATTCATGTGTGCGTCTGTGCAGGTGTGTCTTTGCGTGTGTGTGTCTGGGTGTGTGTGTGTGCGTGTGAGTGCGCGTGTGTGTGCATGTGTGCATGTGTGCATGGGGTGTGTGTGTACGATGTGTGTGTGGCTTGTACGTGTGTGTGAGTGGACGTGCGCTCGCCAGCACACTGAGACCTGGGAGAGAGAGCGAGAGAGAGATGGTGAAGTTCAGTAGATGAGCGATTGGGATTGCTCAGTGTGTGATGTCGTTCTCTGTGGAAGCGAGTGGAGAGCAGAGCCGTACCCCGCTGCCTTTCCGTCTTCGCTTGGCAACGTGGAATGTGAGAGGGTTCAGACAGGCGGGGCGGAGGAGGGAGATAATAGAGTGCCTGCGTCGTCTTGAGCTTGACGTGGTTGCCTTGCAAGATCTGCGGTTCCTGTCTGAACGTGACCGCAGTCAGGCTCAGCGCGAATGGACCATGGGTCTCTCCTACTGGTCGTACGATCCGGAGGGAGTTGCGGGCGTGGCGCTGCTACTGCGTAGCAGGCGAGATGTGAGGGTCTTGCAGTGGCTAGAAGTGGTTCCGGGACGCCTTTTAGTGGCAGACCTGTGGTTGGAAGGTGGACAGTGCAACGAGGGGAGAGCGAGTCTGGGCACTGAAGGTTGTCGTATCAGGGTGTGTGTGATCTATGCCCACACGCGTGTGGCACCGAGAAGGGAGCTGTGGGCGGTCCTCCGCGACCATGTGGTGGCGGGGAGGGGAGCCTCAGTGATGGTGCTGGGGGACTTTAACCTTCGCTCTGAGCTACAGGATCGTGTCCCGGGTGTGGGTGTGGGTTCGCCATCCTCTCCCCTCCCCTCACAAGAGAAGAGCGCTCTTTAAAGAACTTCCTGGAGGCTCAGTCCCTAGTGGACGTGGGTGCCCGGTGGGAAGTGTCACTTGAGTATTTTCCTGTTCAGTGTAGACAAGTCTACTTGCGCACGCACCCTGGACGCCAGACTGGCAGGTTCACCTGGTATGGGCCAAGGGGCGTCGCCAGCCGACTCGATCGAGTGTGGGTGGCCACGGGGTGGCAGGCGCGTGAGCGCGCCTTGCTTCTGACCCCATGGTCAGATCATGCAGTGCTGGCCGTGGATCTGATGCGGGGCGGGTGGCTGCCTCGCGGCAGACCCCCCTGGAGAATGGACTCCAGGCTGGTGCGAGACCCGGATCTAGGGTGGCAGGTCGAGGCCTGCGTTGGACTGTGGTGTTCACTTGTAGGACTCTGCAGGCAGTCTCCCCTGCAGTGGTGGCAACAGCTGAAGAAGGAGGTGAGGCGCACCTGCCGCTCCTTAGGGGCGGCAGAGCAGCGGCGAGAGATGGCCCAATATCATCGGGCCTTGGCCCGTCATTTGCGGCGAGCGCAGCAGATCAGCCGGGGGGGGCAGGTCATGCCGGGACAGGAGCAGGACACTCGGATTCTAGTGGACTTTCACCACCGTTGGAGAGATCGGCGTCTGGCCTGGCAGCGCTTTCGGTCCAAGGGACTGCTGGTAGCGCAGGGGGACTGGCAGCGAGCGCTGGCAGGCGAGGAAGTTAGTCGCAGGGCGTCGACGGGAGTCCGCTCCACCCTCTTGACAGGAGTGAGAAAGGGTCCCGGTGACCCAGTGGTCACTACGGTGGAAGGTGTTCTGGCGATCGTGCAAGAGTTCTATGGGTCATTGTTTGGGCGAACAGAGGACTGTCCGCCTCGAGTGATGACCGGCTTTTTTAGGAGGGGGGACGACCCCACTCTAGCCACGCCACGGAAGATCTCAGAGAGTCAGGCAGCGCCTTTGGTGCGGGCCATAGAGGAGCACGAGGTGAGCGAAGCAATCAGGGTGGGGCGCGCGGCCGCGGCCCCGGGTCCGGACGGACTGCCATATGCCTTCTATCAAGTGTTTCAACATTACCTAGTGGGCCCTTTGACACGGGTTTTCAATGCCGAGCTGGGGGGTCCTACCCCGTTAGGGGGGCCCTTTGGTGAGGGCCTCATGAGACTCTTTCCAAAGACAGGAGATCCTACGTTGTTGAACAACTGGCGCCCCATTGCAATTAGCAATGTGGACTACCGTTTGTTGGCACGAGTACTGTTGGTCAGGCTCGCCGCGGCGGTGGGCCACACGGTGCACCCGGGCCAGACGAGCGCAGTGCCCGGGCGCCGTATGGACACGTCACATGCGCTCATGCGCGAAGTCTTTGGAGCTGCAGCTGCTGGCCAGTGGCGGGGGCTTTTGATCCACGTGGATCAATCCAAAGCGTTTGATAGAGTCAACCGCAGCTACCTGTGGGCAGTCCTAAGGGACCGCGGTGTCCCAGAGCGCTTCGTCCAATATCTGGACAGGTTGTACAAGGGCGCGTCAGTCACCCCGGTGGTGGAGGGTTGGCAAGGCCGTCCAATCCCCCTGCGGGGGGGCCTTCGCCAAGGGTGCCCGTTGAGCTCTCTGTTGTACGTGGTCGCGCTTGACCCCCTCCTGTGGGCTATACAGCATGAGGATCGGCTGAAGGGCTATGTGCCGGGCGAATGGGTCGGGGACGCGCGAGCCGAGGGGTCAAGGGTTAAGGTAGTAGCACACGCAGATGACATCTATGTATTTTTGCGTGGGGAAGCGGAGCTGCGAGTGTTGAGAGATCTGCTGGCAGAATACGGTCGGGTGTCTGGGGCCAGCATCAACATGGCCAAGTCCCGTGGCTACGCCCTGGGGCGGGCGGCGGCGACGTCCATACCCTGTAGGGCCCTAACGCAGGTGGATGGCGAGGCCGGGTGGCACGACCTGCCCCCAGTAGCGGCGGTGAAGGTGCTGGGGGTACAGTTCAGCCTGGCACCAGACGCTTGGCAGATCGATTGGCGCCAATGGGAAGGGAAGGTTAATGAGCGAGTGCAGATATGGAGAGGTTGGCGTCTGAGCCTTTATCAAAGGGCACGCTACATAAATGTTTACTTGTTGCCTATGGCGCGGGCGTTCGCAGTGACATTTCCCCCACCTAGACGCCTGATTGAACGTGTGACAGCTACCATCTTTACGTTTCTGTGGGGGACCGCCAGGTTTCCCTTGGCAAGGGCAGTTGCCCATCAGCCGTTGGAGGAGGGTGGACTCGGCGTGAAGGCCCTGGGTGCCTTTTTCTTGGCTTTATTTGCGGCTGCCAATTGGGGACAGTGGGCACACTGGCGGGCGCAGGAGGCAGGAGGCCCTCCTGCGATGGTCGATGCCGTATGGAAGGCCTTCGAGGGGACGTGGCTCACGTCAGGCTGGGGGCGTCGTTGGTGGCATGGGCGGGGGCGAGCGCAGCGCCTGACCGAGCACGCGCTCGCTCCTATGCCGGCCCACATGAGAGAATCGGCCTGGTGGGTCACGAGCTGTGGCCTGTCTCCGGATCATGTGTCAGCTGACGCTGTGGTGGCGGCGGGAGGAGTCACACCCTTGGGCAAGGTGATCTATGCGCGCTTGCTCCGCGAGCAAGTCCTGGAGGGGCTGAGCCGGTGGCAGGGCAGGCGAGCGCAGTACCTGTGCAATGGCGACCTGGCTAGGGAAGTCTTTACATCAAAGGGCGTGCCTTTCTCCCTGTGGGAGCTTAGGTGGCGTCTCTTCCACCAGGTGGTCAAAGTGGGGGCTTCGTGCCCGTGGCTGCCGCCTGCGAGACAGCTCTGCGGCCGCCTGGAGTGTGTACAGGGGGCAGCGCCAAGGCCTCCTCCTAGAGAGACAGTGGCCCACTTTGTCTCCGAGTGTGTGGCGGCCAGGGCTCTATGGCGTGAACTGGCACTGGGGTGGGAGTGGCCAGAGCTAGCTCAGCAAGACTGGGTGACGGTGGTATCCGGCCAAGAGCCACAAGATATAATGCCAGGGCCCTGGAGGAGGATCAAGGGAACGATAGCCACCCGGTGGCGAGTAGACTGGACGGCGGTGCGCCTGGTGAATCTATATGCAGTTTTGGCCCTTAGTCTCGCTAGGGAAGCAGAGAAGAGGGAGCGCCGTGCGGCCCTGCCAGCGTCGTGGGCAATGTCAGTGCGGCGGTGGGTGCGGGGAGCGGCAAGGTACCAGCGAGGAGAACTTACCCGTACGTGCTGGGCAGCGCGTTGGGCATGGCTCAGTGCCGCCGATACTCCCATAACGTAGGGAGGTACGCTTCTGGCGGGGGCAACTCCTTGCTTCTGTCACCTGGAGTACTTACCTGTGGAGTTACTTACCGTCAGTGTACTTACCTGCAAGCAAGCAAGCGTGTGAAGTCAGCAATGGCCGGTGGCCGCATGGGCAGCAGAAAGCTGCTGGGTCGTGATGGCATCTAAACACACACACAACAACAACAATAACAGCAAGAAGAAGTCAAATTGTTAATGGGGAATGAAGGGAAAATTTCCGCCAGAGAGGGTCTCTCGGAGTTAGAAGTGAAACAACAAGGGCTGGGTTGGGGTGCGTGCGTGTGCGTGTGGGTGTGTGTATGTGAAGGTTGTTGTAAGTGTGCATAAAGGTGGGTAAGTGTGCAAATATGTAAAAAATGTGAATAGTTCCCTAAGGGTTTGCTGCATGGGCAGGGAGCACAGTAAAATCGTGCTGGGGAGGGGGAGCTGGGCTACTGTTCATCTGTAGAGTGTCTGAAGGAGTCAAGGGGGTACAGGTACATGCATATGCATGAGTTGAGACATGAATATGTATTGGATGTACTTGTATATGTATTGATGTAATGCCCGGAAGCGGTGGTGGGGAGTGCAGTATAAAAAGACTGCGGGTAGTTCCGGAGGACCCCTAACCCTCCGAGGGCTCGGCGCGACAGCGGCTCGGGCTCGGCACGGGCGCGGCAATAAAGCCTCCACAAACCTAACCCTAACCCTAACCCTAACCCTAACCCTAACCCTAACCCCTAACCCCTAACCCTAACCCTAACCCTAACCCTAAGCCTCCACAACCCTAACCCTAACCCTAACCCTAACCCTAACCCCTAACCCTAACCCTAACCCTAACCCTGACCCTGACCCCGACCCCGACCCCGACCCCGACCCCAACCCTAACCCTTAACCCTAACCCTAACCTTAACCCTAGCCCTAGCCCTAGCCCTAACCCTAACCCTAACCCTAGCCCTAGCCCTAGCCCTAGCCCTAGGCCTAACCGTCGAAGGGAGAGGCTGCGTTTGTTTGGAGCTCCTGCCCT
>JAJKFI010009127.1:0-10406 GCA_029204185.1 Lerista edwardsae
ATCTAAATGATTTAAGAACAGGTACTCACTTTTGATTGGCACGTGTCAGGACCCGCCCACCGGAAGTGATGTCATAAGCCAGAAGTGATGTTGTGGCAGGAAGTGACATGAAAAAAACCCTTTTTGAGGCCTCAGACAATTTTCAACTGACCCAACAGTTGCAACAGTATTCCACAGCACCCCCAGAACACGTTAAGGAGGCCTGGCATCATGTTAAAGTGACCCAACAGTTCCAAAACCCCACAGCAGCTCATTTTTCAGTGGCAAGGCAAGGCAAGGCTCCGCTCGCTGCCTTCCTGGCTCTGAGAATGTGCAGGCAACTCAAACGTTGCAGGGGGCGGAGTCGATGAGTGGGTGGGTGAATGGGCGGGGCCAGCTGTAATGCTAGGAACCGGTACTCGCGTACCCCCACGTACCCCCTGCATGACATCACTGGCCACGAGGAATTCTACAGCCTCCGATGTGCTGCTTTGAGGAGGGAGCCCTGCAGATCCTGCCACCGCATCTGCATGAGGAGAACGGCCTGGCACCAGCCGTGTGGCGCAGCAGCAGAGCCAGATGCTTCCATTCACAAGGTGGGTCCCTGCAGAGAACAAGCTCATTAAGGCAGGAGCGCTTCTCCGAGTGGTGCGCAGCTCATACTGATCAGCCGGCAGGTTCCGGCCCGGGTGCCAGGGCGCCCTCCCAGCTCAGCAAGCCCTGGCGCTGCAGATGGATGTTTCTGTTGTTCCTTTTGTAGCAGAAGTCAGGAGAGCAGTGAGCGGGCAAGGCCCTCCCTCGCCAGCTGCTTTGTTACGGGGTTGTTTTACACACAATCCCGGTGCTCTTGCATGTGCCCGCGATGCGAGATTGCAGCTATTGCACTTTGCACGAGGACATGGAGGGAGGGGTTGGCTGCGTGTCAGGGCGGGTGGGTTAGAGGACACCTGCGCCAAAGGTCCCAATCCAGATCAGCCCCTCCCTTCTGGTTACCTTTTTGCAAAGTAAAAAAAAAAAAAGGCGTTTGGAGTTCGGCCAGCCGTGGAATTTATACATCACTCACAACCCATTTGGCCTCCGGTGTTTCTCCCAGTTCAGCCAAGTCCCCGGTAAGCAGCTTGCCAGCGTTTCCACTTTGGATCTAGGGAGGAAAGAAATCCAAAGACGACAGGTGAATACAAAGCCACTGAAAAAGACTCATCAAGGAGGACACATTGTCCAGCATGAATATGGAAAGCCATGGAATATTGAGAGCGGAGTTTGCAGACGTGAGCTGCACATGAGAAGCCTCCCTGGCCAGACTCCTTCGCTGGGGAAAGAACCAAAAGCAGCATATTCTCAACAGGAAGGATGATACCTTGTGGTGAAACGCCTGGGGGAAAAGATTCCTGGCGTAAGAGCAGCTCAGTGCTGGGATTTCTTTCCTTGCAGGTTTTTTACAGAGAAAGGGTCGGGGAGGTGACTCCCAAGGGTCCTTCTCCGGCATGCGACTGGGTGACGCAGAAGCTCCCTCCCTCTTCTCCCCCCTTGCAGTTCTGGCTGTTGTTTTGAATGATGCCTGTGCTGCTTGTCAGGGGACGAAGACAGTGATGTCATGCAGGGGGTACGCGGGGGTACGCAAGTACCGGTTTCTAGGATTACAGCTGGCCCCGCCCATTCACCCGCCCACTTGTCAACTCCGCCCTCTGCAATGTTTGAATTTCCTGCATGTTTGAGTTGCCTGCATGTTCTCGGAGCCAGGCAGGCAGGCAGGCAGGCAGGCAGCGAGCGGAGCCTTTCCTTTCCTTGCCACTGAAAAATGAGTTGCTCTGGGGTTTTAACATGATGCCAGGCCCCCTTAACATGTTCTGGGGGTGCTGTGGAATACTGTTGCAACTGTTGGGTCAGTTTAAAATCATCTGAGGCCTCAAAAAGGGTTTTTTCATGTCACTTCCTGCCATGACATCACTTCTGGCTTATGACGTCACTTCTGGTGGGCGGGTCCCAACACATGCCAATCAAAAGTGAGTACCTGTTCTTAAATCATTTAGATGACACCACTGGACGAAGACCTTCTCGGTCAGCCATGGGTGCCAGGCAGGCGCGATGCCAGAGCTCACCTGGCATTCTGCTGCCTGGCTCAGAACAGCCATTATAGGCTGCACCTCAGAATGCCGGGTGCAGGGCAGTGGCCACAGGGTGCTGCGACCTTGAGTGCTCCTGGAGGCCAGAGGGGTCACTAGGGCTTGTGCCTCCCGGTGCGAGAGCTCATCGTGCCACCTTCACGATGGACTCCTTCCACGCCAGACCATGCAGGATAAATGACAGCGTCATACACACAGCCTAACTGCAGTGGCTTCGATAGGGTTGGGGCACCCCAGTGGTGTCATCTAAATGATTTAACAACAGGTACTCACTTTTGATTGGCACGTGTCGGGACCCGCCCACCGGAAGTGACGTCATAAGCCGGAAGTGAGGTCGTGGCAAGAAGAGACATGAAAAAAGCCCTTTTTGAGGCCTCAGACAATTTTAAACTGACCCAACAGTTGCAACAGTATTCCACAGCACCCCCAGAACACATTAAGGAGGCCTGGCATCATGTTAAAGTGACCCAACAGTTCCAAAACCCCAGAGCAGCTCATTTTTCAGTGGCAAGGCAAGGCAAGGCTCCGCTCGCTGCCTGCCAGCCTGGCTCTGAGAACGTGCAGGCAACTCAAACGTGCAGGAAATTCAAACGTTGCAGGGGGCAGAGTCATAAGAACATAAGAACATAAGAAGAGCCCTGCTGGATCAGGCCAAAGGCCCATCTAGTCCAGCTTCCTGTATCTCACAGCGGCCCACCAGGTGCCCCAGGAAGGCATGAGACTACAAGATGCTTGCATCCTGTTGCCACTCCCTTGCACCCGGTACCAGTAGCCCACCACCTTTGTAAGAAGGTTGCACAATCCATCATTGCCTATAGCCCATGATGGACCTTTCCTCCAGAAATCCATCCAATCCCCTCTTGAAGGCATCAAGACCAGATGCCATCACCACCTCCTGTGCCAAGGAGTTCCACAGATTAACTACCCGCTGGGTAAAAAAGTACTTCCTTTTATCTGTTTTAACTCTCCCAACCCTCAGTTTTAGCGGATGCCCCCTGGTTCTGGTGTTTTGGGAGTGGGAAAAGAACATCCCTCTATCGACTCTATCCCTTCCATGCATAATTTTGTATGTCTCAATCATGTCCCCCCTCAGGCGCCTTTTTTCTAGACTGAAGAGCCCCAAACGCTGCAGTCTTTCTTCATAAGGGGAGTGCCCCAGCCCCGTAATCATTTTTGTCGCTCTCTTCTGCACCTTTTCCAACTCCACTATGTCCTTTTTAAGATGCGGCGACCAGAACTGGACACAATATTCCAGGTGTGGCCTTACCATCGATTTGTACAATGGCATGATAATATTGGCTGTTTTATTCTCAACCCCTTTTTTAATGACCCCAAGCATGGAATTGGCCTTCTTAATTGCTGACGCACACTGGGTCGACACCTTCATTGAATTGTCCACCAGCACCCCAAGATCTCTCTCCTGAGCTGTCACAGACAGCTCAGAACCCATTAGCCTATAGGTGAAGTTTTAGGTTTTTTGCCCCAACGTGCATCACTTTACATTTGTCTACATTAAAACACATCTGCCATTTGGCTGCCCATTCCTCTAACTTGGAGAGATCCTTCTGGAGCTCTTCACAATCTTTTCTGGTCTTCACCACCCGGAAAAGTTTTGTGTCATCTGAAAACTTGGCCACCTCGCTGCTTATGCCTGTCTCCAGGTCATTTATGAATAAGTTGAAAAGCACAGGCCCCAAGACAGATCCCTGGGGCACTCCACTTTTCACCTCTCTCCATTCTGAAAATTGCCCATTGACCCCCACTCTCTGTTTCCTGGCCCTCAACCAATCGACGAGTGGGCGGGTGAATGGGTAGGGCCAACCGTAATCCTAGAAACCGGTACTCGCGTATCCCCTGCATGACATCACTGGGGCACCCCCATCCACTTTATTTACTCTTCTGATGTTCTTGTGCTTAGGAAGCTTAGCTTGAAGGGAGTCTCCTTCTCTCCAGAGTTTTTCAGACGGACAAAGAAGGGCCCAGGGCTCTGAGGTTTTACCCTTCAGGCCAGGGAGCTGTATGGTGGAGGCGCACTGCTCGGTGGGTGGGTGGGCAGAAAAGAGTTGCCCGGCTGGCTCCTGCTGCCCAGCCACTGGGGGCAGGGATATGGGCAGCTTGGCGAGAGAATGGTGGCAACGTCCAGAGCAGGAGGCAGGATGTGGCAGCCTGTCCTCCTGCTTACTGCTGCCCAGGGAATATTTCTACCAGCCACCAGCTAGGAAAAAAAAGATGTGTAGGAAGTCTCACCCTGGCTTCAGGCCTCACTGAGGACTAGCACCTGCTTCCATCAGTAGCTGCAGCGCCGCTGAAGGAGAAACGCAGAGAGATGCCTCTGCTCTGCTTTCCAGATCAGGAACTGGAGAGGGCAGCATCCTCAGCACCTCAGCAGCCTGAGGGCCTGTCATCCTCGGAAAATATTATTTGCTTTTGGGCCGATGTTGTCTCCGTATGGATGAAGCCTGCGCTCCAGAGACCTGCCCACTGGAAACACAGCTGGGAGGGAGCAGGGCCTTCTCGGTGGTGGTGGGGCCACAACCACAGAATTCCCTCCACGGAGAGATCTGGCAGGCACCCGACTTCTCATCAGTTGGGGTGTGGAAACTGTTCCGCTCAGACAGTCATGAGCTGGAGACGCCTCCTGCTCTTTTAATTGGGTTTCCTCTGTTGCTGCTGCTGCCGCCGCTTCACGGTTTGTGACTTTACATAGTAATTTCCATGTTTTATTCTTCAGAAAGCCACTCTGAGGGCACTTGCAGAAAAGCAGGATAAAATGAATGGATCAAAATGAAAATTACTTCCTGCTGTAGGTCCTTTGATGGTGTCCCCCTCTCCCTCCTTGCACTTTTTACGTAGTCTGGGTGGGAAGCCTGCTGGTAGCAAACGGAGGATTCTGCCCCTCCTGCCTAGCAAAGAGGCTCAAGGAAAAGGTCCGACTCTCGGCTGGCACCGGGGGCACAAGCCCCTCTCCTCTGCTCCTCCCTGCTTCACATGGAGACAGTGCAGAAGGGCTCCCTGGGAGGAGGGTGCCCCGTCCCTCCTCCCCACCTGTGCGTTGCCTGGTGGAAATGAGGGCATCCCTTTCCAGTGGAGTGTGGGTGGACCTGGAACATGGCAAGAGAACCCCATTTAGGTTGAGAAAGGTTGCGAGTCTACCCATGTTCTTGGCTTACAAAGCACAGCCCGAGGGTGACTGCGGCTAATTTTAGATGTTACGAACCTGGCTTCACCAGTGTGCCGGCTGCAGCAAGAGCAGCATGCGTCCAGAGGAATGTACAGATGCACAAGGTACCAGGTCCTTGATTTCTGGAGTGCTTGAGACTGCTTGGAAGCCATCCTCTCTGAGAAGCCTCCTCCCCATCTCTCTGCTGTGTGTGTGTGTGTGCGTGCGTGCGCGGCTGTTTGCTGCTTGTCAGTGGTGACAGGTGCTCTACACATCCTCCAAAATACACCAACATTCATGACAACAGGGATGGTCGACTTCTGCGCCCCCAGTATCCTTGGCCCCTTGACTGGCCTCCTCCTCAGGTCCACTCAGAGGGGTGCAAGTCAAAGTGCTGGCACAGATCTAAGTAGACCCGTAGGTCAACAGGAGACCTACCTTGAGGTAAGGAGACCTTCTATTCTGACTGCCCCTCCTCGCCATTGAATGCCCAGCTGCTTTGGCCTGCATTTCCCCACATGGCTTTGCTGCACAATGGCTTTGCTGGAGGCTCCACAGCCGGATTCCTCGGACTTCTGGCTCCCGGTTTCTGCTGCGCCCATTCCCCAGACTGCCTTGTGCACGCCTTAGGCCAGCCCTCGCGCCTCAGTGCCTGACCTGGAGCGCAGGATTGTAACGCTGACGTAGCTTGAAGCCGACTGTCAGGATTCCTGGGACAATGTTGGCAAAGTGCTCTCAGCGATCAATCGCTGTTTAGGGCAAAATTCATGCGCCACTGATGGGAAGCTGAGCCCGGGAGACAGCAGGGAGTCTCGCGCCTGTCTTGGCCAAGCCGCTTTCTCCAGGAATCTCAATTACTGTCGAGATCAAATGCAATGTGCTGACTGCATTTCCTGAGGCTGTTCAGCAAGGCCGTGGCAGAGAGCAAGTGGGAAGCCAGGTCCTTTTGGACTGAAAATCAGCATTAGCTTTCACACTTAAATTTAAAGTGACTGGGCTTCGAGACCACAGTCCAGGAAAATCTTGCCTGGCTGACATTTCGCCCGTACCTGTGCCGGCCGCTCCCAAAGGACGAGAGAACGCCGACCGACACGTCAGCTGACCACTCCCTCTCACCTGGACTTCAAGGGCCTTCGGACGGCTCTGCCCCCCTCTGCTCCCCCACGGCCTTGCAGCACAAAATCCTTGCGCCTTTTACTGCAGGGAGCCCTTCCCAACACGCCACGTTCTCACGACACACCTGCCGCCCCCTGCTCCACCTTCCTCCCTGTCCTACGGAAACTCTGCTGGGCCCATCCTGAGGGCAGGGACAGCACCAGGAGAAATAAATAATACAAAGTGGAGGGGGGCATGAGGAGGAGGAGGACTGCGTGGGGGGGCAGCTTTGGTGCATGTCTGGGTTCATTTTGGGCTGCCTGTTGTTGTTGTTCAGTCGCTAAATCGTGTCCGACTCTTCGCTACCCCCTGGACCGCAGCACGCCAGGCCTCCCTGTCCTCCACTAGCTTCCGGAGTTCGCCCAATTTCATGTTCATCGCTTCGTGACACTCTCTAACCATCTCATCCTCTGCCGCCCCCTTCTCCTTTTGCCTTCCATCTTTCCCAGCATGAGGGTCTTTTCTAAAGAGTCCTCTCTTCTCATGAGGTGGCCAAAGTATTGGAGCTTCAGCTTCAGGATGTGTCCTTCCAGGGAGCAGTCAGGCTTGACTTCCTGGAGGATTGACCGATTGGACCTCCTTGCAGTCCAGGGGACTCACAAGAGTCTTCTCCAACACCGTAATTCAAAAGCATCTATTCTTCGGCGCTCTGCCTTTCGTATGGTCCAGCTCTCACAGCCATACATTGCTGCTGGGAAAACCATCGCTTTGACTAGGCGGACCTTTCTTGGCAGGGCGATGTCTCGGCTTTTGATTAAGTTGTCTGGGTTCGCCATAGCTTTCCGTGGGCTGCCTGGGCCAGCCACAACTCATGAGGTTCTCCACATGTTGCTGGCTGTTGGACCACTTCCTCTTCCCTCTGTGGGCCCCCCGAACCGCCCTCCCAACCAGCAGCCCAGCCTGAGTGCCTGTTTCCACGGCCATTTCTCTCACCTTGTGCCACAGGCCTGCTCAGTGCCCCAGAGGCAGTGGGGGAAAGGACCACGTCTGCAGGCAGTGGTGATGTCAGAGCTCCCTCTGCCCCTTGGGCTGGCTGTGGTGGAGACGGGCCAGAGACCTCCAGTTGGTTCTCAGGGGTCCCTGGGAGGGGGCTGCTGATTCCAAGAGGCTCCCAGAGAGCCCTGGCAGGCTGGCAACCTTCAGCCTGTGGCTTGGAGGACCTGCATCCAGACTTGCCCTCATTGTGCCTGCAGAGGCAATTTCATGCTTGAAATATGGATTGTCCCAGGGCTGAGTCAGAGGCAACCTGCCTTGCATCTTGCATGCGCATAACGGCTCAGAATTCGACTGGAGTGAGCACTCTCCATGCGCCTCTTTCCCCTAATTTGCATTCAAGAGGGCCCTTTTTATTGTACTTTCTCCCCCCTTCCCTTTTTTCTCCCTCTCCCCACATGTCTCCACTACCCTAATTTGCACCTGAATTTTCCAGGTGTGCGAGCCACCAGCATCAGCCTGGCCTCCAAGAATGAGGAAAGAAAATGCTTTCTTCTTCGGGCTGGAGTGTGTGCGAGTGTGAAATTCCTCCCAGATTTCAACAGGTCCCCACTGAGATACCGGATTAAAACTCATGACTTTATCCAGCTTCTCTCTGAAATTAATGAGAGGTCTTTGTCGCACAGGAGGGGGGGGGATGAGGACTCCGCCAACAGCGAAGCAAGAATGAAGAGGGGAATTTGGCCGTGGGGAGGGGGAGGGGAGACTGGGGCAGGGCCGAGCTGGGGAGACAAGATGGGGAAGCGGACTGGGGGGGGAAGAGGACAGGAGGCGCCGCTGACAGAAAAGGCAATTAAGATCCAAAGAAACAAGAAAGCGAGAAGCTCCGGGGTAACTGAGTAGAAAATTAAAATTATTCAGCTACAGAAAATGTATCTAATGACTTAAAGACAGGCAGACCTGCCTGCGGGGGGGGGGGCGGGGGGGTGCGGAGCCGCGGCTGGCAGCCAGGGCGGGAGGGGAGCTGGTGCGCGCGGAGCAGGAAGGGAGACGGGTCCGGGCCTGGCGAGCGCAGGCTGGGGGCCTCTCCCGCCGGGCTGCTCCGGTGTCAGCCCCGCGCAGTGTCGAAGAGCCCAGGAGGCCGGGGCGAGCTGCGCCGCGTGGCTGCTGCGCCGGAGCGGTGAGCCCGGCACGCGGGAGCCCCCCGCGCGCGTGTTCAGGGGTGCGACGTGGCGGGTCGGGGTTCGTGCGTGCGAGCGCCTGCTGCAGCCTGATCTTCAGCCGGGACGGCCTCACGCAGCAGTGAGTGGAGCAAAGGGAGAGACGAGGCGCTCCCCGCATCCGGTGGTGGGAGTCAGATAAATTCACAACCGGCTCTATGGCCTTCAGGGCGGCCGCGGCCTTTCTTCCCTCTCCCAACCTAAAATTAACAACCGGTTCTGCAGAACTGGTGAGAACTGGCTTAATTTCACCACTGCCCACATCCCATGCAGGGGGGGGGGGGCGGGGGGGGGCTGGACGTTTTGGTGCTGTTGAGCCACTGCATCAGCAGCTGCACTGGCTGCGCGTTCGCTTCCAGTCCCAGTTCAAGGTGCTGGCTGGCGCTGGCCTTTCAAGAGTCGGGTCCAAGTGACTCCAGGACCTCCTTCTCCCGGACATCCCTGAGATCATGAAGTGGCCTCGAGTGCTGCCTTCGTCCCACGTTAGGTGGCCCAGCGGGGAGCCTTCTTCTCGGTAGTGGCACCACCAATAGGGAGCTCCCGTCCAGAGCAGTCAAGAACCAGCCCCTCCCTTATGGCTCTTCGGAGAGGACTCGAGACGTCCCGATTTTGTCTGGCACTGGGTGACGGGTGGCTGGTTGCCCCCTGCGTCTCCGTGATGGTGTTGTGGCTTGACTGCCTCCCTGGACTCTTTGTCGTTGTTGCCCCCCCAGAGGCGGATCTAAGGGGGGGCAAATCTGTAAGTTTTGCAAGAAGCCTCACCTTGCAGTGGAAACCACTCCTCTCCTGCACCGTTTTAGCCAATCCTCACAGGGAACAGCAACATCTTGGCGTTGCTTACTGGCTACAGCAGCAAGGGAGAGGAGGGGTTTACATGACAGGGTAAGGCTTCTTGCAACACTTAGAGCTTTGCCCTCCCTGTAGATCCGCCTCTGCGCCCCCCCCCCCCCACGGCTTGGCAATGTATGTGAGGCGTGGCTTTGTTTTAATGTTTGTTAGCATTTCAGCGTTTTAACTGTTAAAAGGAATGCTTTAATGCCAGGTTTTGATTCCCCCCCTTAATTATTCCGATGCATTATTCATTTATTGTGGAGCTTTGTAAGCTGCCTTCAGCATTTGCTTCAGCTTGGGAAAGGCAGGGTATACAGTCTGAATAAATAAATAAATAAATAAATAAATAAATAAATAAATAAATAACGCCAGCCAGGCATGCTGTAGGAGAGACCAGCCAACAGCCACCCGTGAGAGACGTTGTCTGCCTGTCCCTCTGCTCACGCAGGGATGCACTGTTCTAGTGGGGGGGGTGTTCTTCTTTCCCCAGTCAGCAGTGATGGAGGCCACCAGCTGTGGGTGGCTGGAAGGACGACTCTGACGCAGTCACCCAGTGAGAGGGGAGGGGGCCTCTCTCTCAGGTGGCTGGAGGAGAAAGAGCCCCCTTGCCCACAGGCAGGTGCCACTCGCTACTGCAGAGCAATCAGTGGAGGAGAGCAGTGCCTCCCTCCCATGGGGGCAGTGATGTCATGCAGGGGGTACGCGGGGGTACGCAAGTACCGGTTTCTAGGATTACAGCTGGCCCCGCCCATTCGCCTGCCCACTCGTCGACTCCGCCCCCTGCAACGTTTGAATTTCCTGCATGTTTGAGTTGCCTGCACCTTCTCAGAGCCAGGCAGGCAGGCAGGCAGCGAGCGGAGCCTTGCCTTGCCTTGCCTTGCCACTGAAAAATGAGCTGCTCTGGGGTTTTGGAACTGTTGGGTCACTTTAACATGATGCCAGGCCTCCTTAACCTGTTCTGGGGGTGCTGTGGAATACTGTTGCAACTGTTGGGTCAGTTTAAAA
>JAJKFI010009128.1:0-11375 GCA_029204185.1 Lerista edwardsae
TTGTATTTCTATCCCGCCTTTCTCCCACATTGAAGGGGACCCAAGGCGACTAGCAATTTAGAAAAGCATAAAAACAAATACAGTTACAATTAAAAAACAATATTAAAAAGCTTAAAATAATAATAAAAAAAAATAGCAAACACCCTGGACCCCAAGATTAAAATATAGTTCAATAAAAATGCCAGCCCACAGGGTCGGTAAAAGTTTTCTCACAAAAAAAAAGGGTCTTAAGGCTCCGCCAAAAAGTCAAATGTGTGGAGGATCTGAGGCCCATCAGTGGCTATTAGTCATGAGGGCTATGTGGAACTTCCAGCCTCAGAAGCAGTCTACCTCCAAATGCTAGTGCCCATGGAGAGCAAAGAGCAGGGCTCTTTGCTCAGTAAATAGGCCCTCACCACACTTGCAGAAAGGCCCTGCCCCTTGGAACAAAGCACCAGGCCTTTGTTTGCCAAGGGAGGGGATGGGGCTTCTCCCTCACCAGAGATCTTCAAGCAGAGGCCCAACAGGTCTCCAAACTAGAGAGGCTCTAAACTAGAGCAACGCCTAACAAATGTGCGGCGAGACCCACTGGTGGGTCGTGAGCCCAAACACTAGCCCTCCTGCCCACCCTTGCCACGGTTTGGCTCCAAATACGAGCCATTTTGGAAGCCCAGAGCCTCTCCCTGCCTAGCCACCCTCTCAGCAGAAACCCTCTGAAGAGCCGTTAGAAATGGCCGTTAGAAAGCCAGTAACTGCTTGTCTCACAAAACCAGTAGTGGCCTACGGAGGCCTCCGAGGGCCATTCTGAGGCCTGCAGAGCGGGTTGCCAGGCAACACAAAAGGCATTGTGGCCTACCCCAACTCCATGGCCTGCCCAGACAATACGATGGAAAGTGGTGCTACAAAGTTAGGGAGCCCCTGATCTAAACAAATTTCCTGCTACAGTCAGGGGGTTGGACTCGATGATCTCGTGTGCACCTTCCAGTTCTATGATACTGTGGTTTTGCTGGCCTTCTTATTCAATCAATCAATCAATCAATCAATCAATCAATAGTATTTATATACTGCTTTTCAACACAAAGGTCATAAAGCGGTTTACAGGACAAATTGTAATAATAAAGTTAAATGGTTCCCAGTGGTGTCATTCAAATGTTTTAGGAACAGGAACTCACTTTTGATTGGCACTTGTTGGGAACCCGGAACCAGCCACGGAGCCCGTTAGGATCCGGAACGCCCGTTCTGGTCCGTTCCCCCTGAATGACTTCACTTGTTCCCTGTCCCAAAAGGGTTCACAATCTAAAAAAATGCAGAACCCCACCAGCAGCAGCCACCAGAAAAGACACTGTGCAGGGGTGAAGAGGGACAATTATTCTCCCCCTGCTAAATACAGGGTGTTCGGAAAGTCACTGTGCACTTATGTATATTTATTTACATAAATAAGTGCAAATAAGTGCACAGTGACTTTCCGAACACCCTGTATAAGAGGAACACCGCTTGAACCCATCCACTCTGGACTGTGCTAGCTTCAAATGGAATTAAGAATTAATTCTTATTGACCCCAGTAAGATTAAATTTGTGAGAATATATATTGATTCATGATTTTGAACAACAACCCTGTGAGATATAAATCGATAATCACACAAACTCATGGGAATTTTGAACTCCAACACTAAACCACAAGGCCTACTGTTTCTCTCTAGAGAGAAAGAAGGGGTTAATGGTGTTTTAGGCCCAGGCAAGGCCTGACTGGAAAAGGGGGAGGGCTGTGCGTATCCCTAAACTGATACATGGACAAAAGTTCCCAGAACCGAGACACAGCTGTAACCTTGGGTGAAACTTGCATTAAGTCAGCATAATAGCCATCCCTATGCATCCTGGGTAAAAACATGTGCAAAGGAGGGATGTACATGTGAAGAAGGAAGGGAGGGGGGAATAAATTATTCTGCATGAGTGCTAGAAATTGGCTGAGAAATAGCCAATGTTGCCAGAGAACAGTTGCCAAATTACCAGGTTGCCAGCTTACCAAAGCACAGCCATATTGCTTCGTAACTTGTCTATGGCTGCAGAAATATGTAACTGTTTTCCATCTTTGCTTTCATTGTTCTCACATAGGCCTCACGTGTAATGTTCTCCAGTCAATGTTGCTAACATTCACAGTTCAGGGCTGCTGGCCCTGCACAATAGATAAGGAGCTGGTTCCAGCTAGCAGAACCTCCTCCCTTATCGAAATTGTCACGGCATTCTCATAGCCCAGTTAGCTTAGAGCATCTCATGCCCCAGCCCCTATGATGTAATTCCAACCAAGCAGGAACTTGGAGGAAGGAATAGAAGGGGGGAGTATAAAAGTGCTTGTAATGTATATATTTTTTGCCTTTCTCTCTGAGATTGGTCCGCCTGCGCAGGTGTAAATAAACATGAACCTAATACTCTCTCGTTTAGTTGTTTGCCTTTTTAAATGCAATCCCCACCACAGAAACCATACTTTGCCTATTTTCGGCAACACCAATGAAGGGACAGTAAGGAGCTCCGCCTCAGTAGTATAAATTGTTGTACCCATTCTGTGCAAAGTGTGGTTTTGCAGCCTGTTTCAATTGATATTTGCTGACCACCCATATTTGCAAATGTGTAAATAAACTTTTCTATTGAACCATGAACTGGGAGCCAAATTTTATACTTAACAAATTAAATTATTTTATTTCATGGAGCCTTCTGCCTTGCCTCGCCAGCCAGAATAAGACAGTGCTACCCCCTTCTCTTGAGCAAGAGACCCCTTACAGCTCTGTAGTAAATCACTCCCTCAATACCACCCTAGAAACATCCCTACTCCAGTACTGAAAAAAATGGTCTTTTAAAAAAAGTGGTCATCATTTAAAAAAAAGAAGTAATATAGATTTTTTTTTTTTTGCTCTGCAGACCCTGACTGGGAGGCAGTGGTAGTGCCAGGCAGAGGAGAAGTGAGTGGCTGGGCCTGCAAACAAGGGGGAATGGCAAGGCACTAGGGCCACCTCAAGCATGAGCAGGAACAGGGCCGGCCCACTCATGAGGCCAACTGAAGCTGTCGCCTCAGGCAGCAGAGTGGGGGGGTGACTTTCTCTGCCCACCTCCTTGCCTCCAACTGCTCTCCCTTCACTTGCTGGATTGGAAAGGAAGAGGAGGACTGAGAGGAAGCGTAGAGGGGAAAAACGTGCTAAGGTCGAGCAATGGTGAACTAGAGGAGCAGAGGCTGGAACGTCATCAGGTAAGGCGGCAGTGCTTGGCCTGCCGTCTCAGGCATCAGGAGGACTTGGGCTGACCCTTTGGGGGGGGGGGCTGCTCGGGCCAGTCATGGACTATCCACTCTAGGTGGGAACAGCACAAGCCAGTCTGGGTGTTGGAACCCATATTGGGGACAGGACGGGTGCCACCCCTGCAATTGTGGTTGCTTTCCCCTGTCCTCTGCCTTCCAGATGTTGCCCATTCAGTCCTGTTGAGGAGCCCTTCTCTGGATCTTGCTTTCAACCACTGCCTCCGTGCCCCCACCTCAAGGGAGGCACAACTTTGCTGTGACAATGACGAGGGAGGGGGGGAGGGAGAAAGGAAACAAGCGATTATAATCTATTCACAGCATGGAGCAAGCCATTGCCGGAAACGGGGTCATTCTTATTTTTTTCTGGTTTTTATAAGTTCATGAAAGCAAAAAGTCGCGCGACTCCGCCTGGAGACAAGCTGCATCAAAGCGCAGTTTTAATTGAAATGATTTTATTTATTTATTTATTTATTTGATTTGTATCCCGCCTTTCCGCCACAAGGCCCTCAAGGCGGCATTTACAAGGTTAAAAACACAGTAAAAAACAATTAAAAACAGTATTAAAAGACAATAAAAACAATATTAAAAATACAACATACAACAAATTAATCCCTAGGATCATAAAATATATAAAAAGAATGCAAAAAAGCCAGCCAGCCAGCCTGTCAGCAACTAATGATAATGACACGGCCGCTGAATGGAAATGCGGGGCTGCAGATACCTGCCTGTCTTCGGAAATAGGTTCATGAATAGGGATGGAAATGCGGCAGCGGCAGGGGTGGAGGTGCTGGCAGCCTGCAGGGGCCTTGCCGAGACTTCGGAGGAGAAGGTGGTTGGGGATGACTCCTTCCCTCAATATGTGAAGGCTGAAAAAAGCAGCCAGAGCCTTCAGCAGAGTCCGGCCGTTGGTTCGTCTCCTCAGTGTGGTCAGCACTTATTGGCAGTTCAGGATTCTGAGACTCCCCAGCCCTATCTGCAGGTCCTGGCAGGGGTTGAACCCCAAATGCTCTGCCATTGTCCTGCTGTGAGGGGCTCCCCCTGTCCTGCCATCCATTGGATGGATACTGAACTCAGGAGTAACATTACAGGTGAGGCCAAGCCAAGGTTATTTATGTCCCTCTTGGCCTGCAGCTACCATTGCTACCTTCCCTCTCTAGGGCTGGTGCAAGACACACACACCCGGCACCCATCTTCTGGTCAAGGGAGTGGAAGGAGAAGGAGAAGCAGTAAAGACAAGCAGGTGGACAGAGATGGATGCCTTCCACCAATCTGCTGCCTGAGGTTCAGTTGGCCTCATGGGTAGACCGGCCCAGATTTGGGGGATTCTGAATAGGCCAGCCTCTGTTCCTCTCACTCTCCAATGCACTTGCTCAGCACTTTCCTTCCCATCACATCTCCTCTTCCTCTCTGTCCCCCTCTTTTTTCCAGTCCAGGGAGTGGAGGGGCAGTGGAGACAAGTTGGTGGACAGCGAAAGGCACCAATCTGTTGCCTGAGGCAAGAGCCTCAGTTGGCCTCATGGATTGGCCGGTCCTGACCATGGTCAATACGGCAAACTTATTTAACCTTTTCCCTTCCTCTTCTTGTCCTAGTGACAATGTCTCCCAACATCATCGCTAAAACGGAAAAAAAAACTTCTGTAACTAAGGGACGTGGTGGCGCAGTGGGTTAATTTGCTTTTGCTGGGCTGTCCAACTGGAAGGTTGGGAGTTCAAGACTGTGCAATGGAGTGAGCTCCTGTGGCTTGTCCCAGCTCCTGCCAACCTAGCAGTTCGAAAGCACCTAAATGCAAGTAGATAAATAGGGACCACTTCGGTGGGAAGGTGATGGTGTTCCGTGTGCTATGGCGTATAGTCATGCTGGCCACATGACCATGGCAGCTTGTCCTCGGACAAAACGCCGGCTCTACAGGCTTTGAAACGGAGATGAGCACCGCCCCCTACAGTCAGTCACGACTAGACCATTCGGACATGGGGAAACCTTTACCTAATTAAGGGTACAGAAGCCTGGCTCACCAAAAGCTGGACAAACTCCCACCATTCCCTCTTTTAGGTGTCGTGTTGCCCTGTGCGCTTCTGAGGCTTCCTGCCTGATTTATAGCATTTCATAAAGCCAGGAAACTATATTACATTCCTGGCCTCATAAAAAGAGATAAAACCTTGTACAGGCAATTCGTACAGGCAGACATGGAGCACGTTGTGTTTGCAAAGCACAAACTGAGTTGGTTTTCGCTATGGCTACAGCATGTCATTTCTTCTTGTGCTTCTTTGATTGAAAATGGGAAGACCGGAAGAGGTTCGTCTGGCTATTTAACGGAGGTGGTGGCTTGAGGGCCTTGAAAAGCTGTGAACCTCAGCTTCACAGAAGAGAGATGCCACCGCTCTTGTTTCTGTTAATTGCCTCCCCAGGGCCAAGCATGAAGCCTTTGGGTCACACACACCCGATCCTCATACTGTGCTGGGTCCCTAAGTAAGTAACCCAAAGTAAGAACACATGAGAAATAATTGCATGATCTTCTTCCCTAATCTTTCCCAGCGTGCAGTTCCTTCACCTTCTTCTGATATTTCCTGTGCACCTCTTCTCAGCTGTGAACTTTCAAAACAGGTCACCTTCAGAACCTTCTCCTCATCTTCATTTAAATGGTGTCTTCTTCCACCCATCCAAATCTTCCATCCAAATCTCCACCAGTCTTCTTCCACCCATCCAAATGTACCCACGGAGGAGGGTTGATCCATTTTCCCAACCACCCCTTGTTGTACCAGTACATCGCATACCAAGATTAAGGTGTGCTTCATGTGCAAGGTTGTGTAGGTGGATTTGTAGAGGTGTAGTTAAAGAAGTGAAGGGGGTGCAGTTGCACTGGGCAGCTTTAGGGAAGCAAAAAGCTGAGCATGACACTAGTGGTCAAAATGGTGAAAACCTTGATAAGTATGAATAATACAATCATACTATATGTCATTGGAAAGGTAATTTAATGCAGAATGCAGTGAAACAAACCAAAGCGCAATATCAAACATTATGGCTAAAATGAATATACAATGTAAAAATTGCAGTTTTTAGGAATCATACTGTCATGTTGTATGCCATTTGATGTGGAATTTCATGCAGAATCCAAGGAAACAAACTGAAGTACAATATCTTCATTCTGTCAAAGGTTATGGCCAAACAACCCTGAAAATGAAAATACAACTTGTCATGTAAAAAATTGCTGGCTTAGACAACTTTTAAAGTGGACAGAAGCAAGGAAGGAACCATGCACACTAGCCTGAGCTCCTTGGAAGAAGGTTAGTATAAAAATGTGAAAAATATGAATGAATGATTTTGTCGTATGTAGGGATGTTAGAAATTAATGGGCCCCAAGTGTGAAATGACCTCGCTACGACTCAATCAATCAATCAATCAATCAATCAATCAGAACCAAGGGGGCACATTGCTGGGGGGAGGATGCAGGTTTCCCCCCCCCCATTGTTCAACCTTTTAAAACGCCCAGGTGAGAAGTCACGTCCTGTTGTGACATCATTTTCAGGGCATCATTTTGCCCTCGGCTACACTTTCATTAGCTACACCACTGGGTGGATGTTTTCTTTCCTGAGTATTCTTTGATGAACAGAACAAAAACCGAGTCCAGAGGCTGATGGGAATTGTAGTCTATGTGACTTTGTGGCATCACTATGGTTGGTGGCACCCAGTGTACTAATGGTGTCACCCCTTGGCCCCGCACCTTCCAGTCTTCCTCCAGCCCTGTCTTCTTGTAAGAACAGGGCCGGCTTTGCAAATCGGCTACTCACCACAGTGCTCCCAGGCCAGCCACTTGCCACGATACCTCCAGATCGGCCAGCTTGCCAGGCAAGTCATTTTGATATAATCCCCGGTGCCATCACCCTGAGTGGTCCGCATCCCCCAGATCTCCAGAGTGACGCCACTGACATGACTCCTACAGCCACAGAATTTAGGAGAGCATTTGCCCACACTGTTATCTGACTTCTTGCCGATTTTCTGAAAAAAAAAAAAAAAGCAAAAAAGCTAGATTGTGTCCAAAAGAATCTGATACATGTTTCGGACCACTTGCCTCTCGCTAGTCCTACTCCTTCCCTTCTGCTTCCTCCATCCTGAATTAGCCACATGGATAATCCCAGATGTTCTGTCTCCTTTTGAGTGCTTGAGGTCCACAGGAGGGGACCAAAGTCTTCTGGAGTCAAGCTGCATGCCAAGCAATCCATTGGAAGCCATGGCCCTTCTTGCCTGTGCTAGTCACCTGCTCACTTTCACACTGAAAATATAACGTGATGGATCGTGTTTTCTGACTCTGATGCTTCTTCTGTTTTGTTTTATTTTGGTCAGACTCACGGATTTATTGCAAAGCACATGAAGAAACCAAAGAACACTACGGAGTGTTGCAGCCTATTTTCTGGGAAGACACCAGGGACAGAGAGCCCTCTGCTGTGAGATGACAGGATGGAGGTCTGAAGCCCAAGGCTGGCCGAATCTCCAGTGGGGAAGAGGAAGATTCCTATCTGAAACCTTGGCAAGATGCTGTCAGTCACTGTTGACAACCTGAGTGTTGACACTGCCTTGGTGTAAAGGAGCTTCCGGAATTCAAAGATTCCACCGGGGCCAGCTCATCCATAAAGCTGGACGATCTGAACAACAAACACCTTGGTCCCACCTCAACACCCACCTTGGTCTGCCCACTTGCCTCCTCTGCTCTCCCTACACCCTAGTTTGGAAAGGAAAAAAGGGACCAAGCAGAAGAGTGGAGGAGACTTGATGGGCCAGAGCAGCGTTTCAACCTGTGGGTCGCGACCCACCATTGGGAGAATTCCCTGGGCCATTCCTCCTTAAGGGGAGTGACCCAGAAATGGTACTCGACAGTGCCGCAGTAATCGCAGCACTACGGGAATCCTGGGAGTTCTTTTCCTTTGTTGTGCAAAAAGAGGAAGTGCTTTGTGTGTGACAAACAGGGCTTTCTACATCATTGGGGAAGCTCGCAGAGGGGCCTGCGGGCCTCCTAGACCAGGGGTCAGGGAACTTTTTTACCTTTTATTCCAAAATATATTTAGACATGTCGACGTTACCCCCCCCGCCCTGCCCCGCCTGAACAAAAGAAAAAAAATTACATATCGGAACCCATTGCTTTTTATTTGATTAATTAATGAGCTTAATTAATGCTATGTAAATATGAAGTTGTAAAGGGTTTGGGAGAATTAGGAAAGTTCTTTAAATATTTTTTTAATCTTACTCTTATTGTAAATATCTAACTTGCTTAGTTAGATTTGATTTTGTCATATGGGGTGTTAAAATGTTCTAGCTTGATGACATCACTTCCTTTGGGCCCCGGTGATAAAATGTTTGAGAGCCATTGTACTGGATTAAAGAAAAACCCTTTTAAGGTCAGAAAGTAAGATAAAGGGGCAGCCTCCAAAGACTTATTTCAGAATTTAAAAGATTTGTTTGCAACTCTGGATCAAACCAAAAAATGATAGCAGTAGCCATTTTTTAATGTAGATATCTGTTTCATGCACTTGTCAAACCGGGAATACCTCATTTTTACATCACAAGGAGTGTGCATGTAGGCAACTTAGCAGCACAGTATCTGCTTTTCCATTCTGGAGAAGGCAAATAGTACTAATACAGAAACGCAGCAAGTGTTCCTACATTTTGTCTCCTGCAACTCACTTTCCCTCTCGCCTCGCCTCACGCTGTATGTTTGCCTGGAGCCTCTCTTTGGTGTCCTGCGCACATGCCCCACATAGCCCACGACATGCTGAGCCCCAGTCCGGATCGGAGGATCGTTGCACCGGGCTACAAGTTGAGGGGGAGGAGGACAGTCTGTTGTCCGCTCAGACTGTTACTCTGCAGCCAGTCACGTTTGCCCCAGCCTGCACGCTCCTTACGTTCAGTGGCCAGCCAGCGTCTGTCAACTTCTGTTTGCTCAGAAGTAAGTCGGATTGAATTCAATGTGCTTTACCCCTGGGGCAGTGTGTGCATTGGACTGCAGTTTTAATTAAGATGGGGTGCAATCCTATTAATACTTACCGGAGAGTAAGTGCCATTTACTATAATGGGACTTACTTCTGAGTAGACATTCATAGACTTGCACTCTTAGGCGATCAATTTCTTAAAAAACCTATTATATGTTCCAATCAGCCCCTCCCCCGGCAGCAGCACCCAGTCTTTGGAGACATGTTCCATCACACACGGACACTTCGGGACATTAAAGAAGCGCCACATCTGGCCTTGGGCAGCGATTGAAATGATGGGGCTGCATGTTCTGCAAGAAGCCTGAGTAAGGGGTGTGCAGTTCCCCCCGGCAGGGCAACGGAGGGGGGAAGACATGTGCCTGGACAGCGAAGGATGTGCAGTACCCCCCGGCAGGGCAACGGGGGGGGGGGAGACGCATGCCCTGGCAGGGCAATGGAGGCAGGGGTGGGGGAAAGACGCGTGCCTTCCCTCACCTCCGATGCCCAGCCGTCCCTGGCTTGCCTCTTCACTGCCGCTCTGCTCCGCTGCCGCTCAGGTCCAACGTGCCGCCGCTCTGCCACTCTCCTCACTGTGTCCATGTGCTCTAAACTGCCGTGGTGTGAAAAGCAGAGCAGGCGCAGAGCAGTTTGGGGAGCGTTTTGCCGGCCAGCGAAAGTGGGCGGAGCAAAACAAACAAAACGGAGCCAGCCAGCGACAGAACCGGAATGGGGGTAATGGATGGTTGCATTGCCAAGACACAGCCGGGCATGCATATAGATTCATCTGCATGCCCGGCTGTGTCTCGGCAGTGCGACTGTCCATTACCCCCAGGAATTTCATTTTTACCCCATTTGGGGTAATTTACCCCTGTTCCCAGACCACTGCCCTAAAGGGTTCTGGGCAACTGGCCCGCTCAGGCTACAGGCAACCTTTTGAGCATTGCCAGGATGGTTAAGCAATGAAGTACCCTTTCTGACATCACCTGCTGCACAGGTATGTAAAGAAGAGAGCAGGGAGAGCTCATTGCTTGGCTTCCCTGGCTTTAAACCAGTCCAAGCTCGCGGCTGACGCTCGCTGCCGAAGCTCGCTGCCAAGCTCGCTCAGAAGGACCTCTAGAAAAATGAATGCCAAAGTCATTGCAGTGTAAGTTTGGGTTTTTCCAAAGTACTTTTATGAGTTCGTTGAAAATTTTTAAAATAATCATAATGATCAGGTACATGCGTCTCTATCTGTCAGCAGACTGCATCACTAGGTGCTAAGGGGGTGGACAGGCAGTGTGCGGAGGAGAAACGAGGGTGGACCTGGGTCGCCTCCCAGAAGACTCTTTTCACCTCTATACATTTCCTCTCCCACGCTCAGCCAGGGCCGGCCCATCCTTGAGGCCAGCTGAAATGGTTGCTTCTGGGAGCATGTGGGGGAGCATCTCTGTCTCCATCCTTGCCTCCACTGCTCCTCCTCCTCCTTCCACTCCTCCCCGAATTGGGAAAAAAGATGAGGGGGACAGAGGGAAGGAAACGTGGAGGGGAGGGGAGTGCTAAGCTGGAACATTGGAGAGTGGGAGGAGCAGAAGCTAGTGAATACAGATGCTGTATTCTCCTTGTGGAGAAGGAAGACTCTCATCCACATACTGCCCAGTGCCTGTAGGGTTACCAACCCAAAATAAAGCTGCAGCTGGCAGAGAGGTGTATGGGGGACTGTGAGGCAGAACAGGAGGGAGGGGAAGGAAAGGAAAGGAGCCTCATCTGGAACTGGCCTCCACGGCACAGCTGGCAGAGGCAGCTGCAGGAGTATGCCAAAGAATCTGCTAGCCCAGCCAACAACCATTGGGGGCAGGCATGCAGAAACAGGACTTAGTCTTCTCCTGCCATTTTCTCTTTAACTTTACATGTATGCACACACATATGCGCCAAACTCGGCACGCGGGTGCCTTGGCCCCCGGAGACCGTCGCTGCGGGGGTTTTGAATGGCTCGTGCCCCCACGGGTGGGGGTAAAAGTGAATTTGTGGTTCTCTATGGGTAGCTATGGGCTGAACCACTGCATTGTGATGCGCTGACAGGGCCATCTGTATGGTGAGTCTGGTGAGATGCGGGGAGAGGATGCCCGCTGCAAATAGGCTTCCCGCAGGGAAACCTATACAGGGCCATCTGAAG
>JAJKFI010009137.1:0-35692 GCA_029204185.1 Lerista edwardsae
GACACTGGAAAATGAGCCCCCTCAGGTCGGAGGGTGTCCATTATGCTACTGGGGAAGAGCAGAACATGAGTACTAGTAGCTCCAGAAAGAGTGAAGTACCTGGGCCAAAACCAGAAGGAAGCTCAGCTGTGGATGTGTCTGGAAGTGAAAGGAAAGTACGATGCTGCAAAGAACAATACTGCATAGGAACCTAGAAGGTCAGATCTATGAATCCAGGTAAGCTAGATGTGGTCAAACGTGAGATGTCAAGGCTGAACATTGGTATCATGGGAGTTAGTGAACTAAAATGGACAGGAATGGGAGAATTTAATTCAGATGGCCATTATATCTGCTACTGTGGGCAGGAATCCCTTAGATGAAATGGAGGAGCCTTCATAGTGAGCAAGAGAGTGAGAACAGCAGTACTGGGGTATAACCTCAAAAATGACAGAAGGATTTCAATTCGGATCCAAGGCAAACCTTTCAACATCACAGTAATCCAAGTCTACGCCCCAACTAGTGATGCTGAAGAGGAAGAAGTTGACCGTTTCTATGAAGACTTAGAACAGCTTCTAGAATTAACACCAAAAAAAGATGTCCTTCTCATCATAGGGGATTGGAATGCCACTGTAGGCAGTCAAGAGGTAATACGAATAACAGGCAAGTTTGGTCTGGGACAGGGGTAGGCAACCTTAAACACTCCAAGAGCCATTTGGACCCGTTTTTTGGAGAAAAGAAAACCGCGGGAGCCACAAAACCCTTTTGACATCTAAAATGAAGATAATACTGCATATATAGTTTTTTTTAACCTTTATGCTATGTATAAAAAAACTATAGGGAGTGGCAACAGGATGCAAGCATCTTGTTGTCTCATGCCTCCCTGGGGCACCTGGTGTGCTGCTGTGAGATACAGGAAGCTGGACTCAATGGGCCTTTGGCCTGATCCAGCAGGGCTCTTCTTATGTTCTTATGAGCGATTGCAGCTGAAAATCGGGTCTCGACATTCGTCATTCGCTGTCTCCAGCTTTCTTTCTCTCCCACCCCCAACCCTGCTGCCAGTCTTCCACAGCCTTCCGATCGCGCGTAATAAAACGAACGGCAGAACAAAAACCAGCCACCATGCTGCACCTTGCAGGGCAACACGGCGGATTTCCCGCTTGCAAAGAGCACATGCAACAAGAAGCAGCAGGATGGGCAGGCAGGGCAGATCCCAGAGCCGAGCGAGCAGCTGCCCGTGCCACTGCTGCCACTATGGGGTGTGTTGGGGTTTTTTTCAAAACGGTGGAGGATTTTTTATTTTTAGGATTGCAAAAGGGGCATTCCAGGCTCATGCACAGGAACTTTTGCAACAATCCCACGCCATCGATGCTAACAATCCCTCCACGTTGCAGCAGGAGGGACCGCGCAAAAGATCCTGGAAAACGGGCGGGGGACACACATACACAACTGCGAGACCCGGCGCTTTTCGTGCTTGTAAGCGGGAGCTGCCCCAATGCGTGCAAAACCAGGGGCAACTTTGCAACCCAACCAAGAGCGATCCAGAAAGTTTTCCCCACCAGCTCTCTGCTGCACACCGCCACCCCCCACCACGCTCCATCCCAGCTCTGCGTGCGAAGCAATGCAAACACATGGAACATTCAACACAAAAAGCCACACACCCTTCCAGCCAGCGGATCAGCTCTGGAGCTTCGCAGGTTGCCTTCTGCACAAGGCTATCCACAGACCGAGCGGGAGCCCAGTCGCCGCCGCCGCCAGCACACTCTCCCCACTTCCCGGAGCAGCGTGCACCGTGGGACTGGTGCCGAGCGGAGAAGCGCTCTCGGCAGCAGCTCCCGGCTCGGGTGGCTTGGAAGGAAGGGGAGAAAAGGGGGCGATTCCCAACCTGAAGCCCTGAGCACAGTGCAGCCTACCGGGAGGGAGAGCGAGCCCGCGGTCGCAGCCAATGCTGGGCGCCTCCTTTGCTACTTTCACCTGGACTCCGGAGCCGCAGCAGACGGCTAAAAGAGCCACATGCGGCTCCAAAACCATAGGTTGCTGACCCCAGATCTGGGAGTACAAAATGAAGCAGGGCAAAGGCTGATACAGTTTTGTCAGGAGAACACATTAGTCATAGCAAACACCCTTTTCCAGCAACACAAACGGCGACTATACACATGGACTTCACCAGATGGTCTACATCAAAATCAGATTGATTACATTCTTTGCAGCCAAAGATGGAGAAGTTCTATACAGGCAGTAAAAACAAGACCTGGAGCTGACTCAGATCATGGCTCAGATCATGAGCTTCTTATTGCAAAATTCAAGCTTTAGCTGAAAAAAGTAGGGAAAACCTCTAGGCCCTCTACGTATGACCTAAATCAGAACTCTGTAAGCTAATGGAGGACAGGGAGGCTTGGCGTGCTGTGGTCCATGGGGTCGTGAAGAGTTGGACTTATCTTGCAAGTGAACAACAACATACCTGAAAGCTTTAGTTGTGACTCACTGACAAAGGTTATACTCTGGCCTAACAAAAGAAGCCAAAACTGGAACTTCCATTTCAGTTGGGGGTGGGAGCTATGAATAGACAAATCTAGAATGAAACCCCCCCAAAATGCAAACTTTCTTCCCCTGTTGGACAATCATAAAACCTATTGTTCTGAAAAGGTCTACCTTCATTCTTAACTGTTCAGTGCAAGTTTCAGATCCTTGAGTGGGGGTAATTTTTTAAAATCCCTCATAAAAAAAACTGTTGCTCTAATGCATCATTGGTAGAAAATATTAAGGGACAAGTTGCATACTCTCGTTAAGAGGTCAGCAATTTTATTCTTCAGCTAATAACCCTTGGGTGGATGCTAGATAGGCCTGGTAACTTATTTATATGTAATTTATCAATTTGATCTAAAACATATTCTCTATTTACCATTATCTGATTTAATTCCTTAGTTAGGAAGGGCTATTTGGGCTGCAGTGTCTGCCCAAGTTCTTCTGCCATGAAGACGGACGCAAAGAATTCATGTAGTTTCTCTGCAATCTCCAAGTCCCCTTTTATCTTCTCCCTCCCTCCCTCACCATCCAGCGGGCCGACCGCCTCTCTGGTAGGTTTTCTGCTTCTAATATACTTGAAGAAACTTTTATTATTCCCTTTTATGTTATGAGGATGTGGTGGCACAGTGAGTTAATCCGCTGTTGCTGGGCTTTCAACCGCAAGGTTGGGAGTTCAAGACTGCATGACGGAATGAGCTCCCGTTGCTTGTCCCAGCTCCTGCCAACCTAGCGGTTCGAAAGCACCTAAAATGCAAGTAGATAAATAGGGACCACTTTGGAGGGAAGGTAACGGCATTCTTTAGAGTCTTGCCGGCCACATGACCATGGAAGTTTGTCCTTGGACAAAAACGTTGGCTCTACAGGCTTTGAAACGGAGATGAGCACCGCCCCCTACAGTCGGTCATGACTAGACCATTTGGTCATGGGGAAACCTTTACCTTTACCTTTATGTTGCTAGCCATGCGTTCCTCAAACACTTTCTTGGCCTCCCATATCACCTTCTTACTTGTCTTTTGCCAGAGTTTATGTTCTTTTTCATTCTCCTCACTGGGGCAAGACTTCCATTTATGGAAAGAAGCTTCCTTGCTCTTTACAGCTTCTCTAACTTTGTTTGTCAGCCATGCAGGCACCCTCCTGGACCTTGTCGAGCCCTTCTTTCTTTGCAGTATACACTTCCGCTGGGCCTCTACTACTGTTATTTTAAACAGCCTCCATGCAGCCTGGAGGGATTGGACTCTTGTTACCTTCCCTTTCAATTTAAATATCCTATGGAGGCATCTGACTGGTCACTGTTGAAAAGATCATCCTGCTTTAGAAGGCCCGTCTTATTCAGGTCCAGGCAATCTGGTCTTTCATTTTTGTTAAAAGCGAAGAGGGAGCTTTCTATTTAATTTAGATTGTGTCTCCAAGTGTCAATAGTAGGTAACAATGCCATTTCCTGCGACCATAATTCTATGCCCTCTTATAAAGCAAGTTAATTCAATAGAATTTGCTTCTTGACACACATTGCCTGGCATTGGGCTGTTGGCATCTTTTAGCTGTGTCTGTCTTAAGTCAATGAAGCACAGCCAAACAATGGGAGTGGTCATTGCCCTCTTCAAGTGGGGACCTTTTGAACAAGGTGCTCATCCCCCATGCTAGAGAATATGCCTTTGTAAGAGAGGCAAATTGCATGACACTTGCACTGTGCTTTTTTGCTTTAAGCCTTGATGGTGAGGGATTGTTTTATTTTGTTGGAGGGCATAGTAGCTTTATTTTAAAGCACCCATTTTAAAGCACTTTATATTTTCCATTCTTCCCACACTGCAGCTTGCATTAGCAATATCAGATGTTGCCCTGCAGATGGCCTCTTGGAAGGGATGCGTGCACACGCTCGTTGAAAAGTAAGTCACCCATTTTTCTATAAGTTACTATAAAGCAAATTATAAAGCAAGGTGCATCTTGGTGTCAGAAATACTGGTCATTAAGTAAAACAGTATTTTTTTAAAAAGTGTCTAAAGAATGACCAGCAATTATCATCTTTGTGTGACTAATTGTATTAGATTTATTTAATTATCTCTTGTTTAAAGTGAGTGAGATTTGTGTTTTATTCATATTGCTTAAAAGGATGATTAGTTAACAGTTGGTCTTTCCATATTTAATGTTAACCATGTTGTTAATGGTAGCAAATAAGTAAATACTTCTTTTGTACTTTTTGTACTTTTTTGCTGTAGGTATCTATTTTGTTTTGTGATTCTCTGACTGAGGAAAGTGGTTCATTCGTTACCAGATGGGTATGCCCCCCCTCTCCAGAGGCTGGGCCGGACTTCGTTTCAGGTCTCTTCCTCTTCCTGTGGGAGGGCCTCCCAATCCCAGTCCGGCTCTGCCTCTTGACAGAGCAATTCGTCTTCGTTAGCGCTTCTGAAGCTCAGTGTTGTCCTCTTAAATTTTCCCTTCTCTCTCTGTCTTGCTCTCGCTCTCTCCCCCTTTAATGTCCTGCTCCCTCTGCTCTCTATCTGTACCCAGTGTTCTTCCCCCCCCCTTAGCTAGGCTTCTGATTGGGGCGAGGCCTACCATAGCAAGGGAGCACCAGCACAAGCCTCTTCAGCCCGGCTAGGCTGTGAGGGGGAGGCCTAGAAATTCTGCGATCGTGTGCCTCAGCGATCTGACTGGTCTGGGGGGAGCTCTGCTTCCTTAGGTCACCCCCCCACGATCACTGTCCAGTGCAACTTCAGCCCGTTGCAGCAGTCATCCCCAGACATCTTGTGACATGGAGCGTGCCGGGGACCAAGAGCTTCTACAGGGAAGTATTGGGAAGGGGGGGTCCAAGGGATGAAGGGACGTCAGGTGACTTGGAACCCTCTGCCCTACCCCAAGGCCAGAAAAAGGGTAGGAAACAAAAAAGTCCTCCAAGCCCACCATTGGTGCAGGAGGTTCTTGGCCTCTTGTGCAGGACATCATCATGGCCTGTACTTCCTTCAGCCATCGCAGAAACAGACTTAAGAGGGCTGGAACCCCTCACAAGAGCTCCTTTTCTGAATCTGATGCTAGCTCAGGTCAATCAGGCTCAGAACTAGAACAGCATTGGGGGATTGTCTATGTGTAAATGTCATCTCATCTCCTGGGCTATCCCACAAAAATGTGGCAGAGGGGCTAAACATGGTTGTGCCATTCCTAAGTTAACATCTTCTTTGGATTCTGAGCACAAGAAGGGGACATTGCCTGGTGATGGGGAGGAGGAAGGCGAGGCTCCTCAGAAACTGGACAGAAACTTCCCCTCTAGAAGCATGTCCTTCTCTCACATGCTGGGGAAAGCTACTCACGCTTTGAATCTAGAAACTGGCCTGGAAAAGGAGGCCTCAGGGACCCTCCAAATCAGAAACAGTGCCCTTCACAGAGGGTGAGATAGTGAGTGGGTGTAGTCCATTCTCCCTAAACATCGGGCCAAACTTTGGAATAAGATCTACTCTCTCCTGGAGGAGGTCATGCAAACATTGAGTGTGCCAGTGGTTGACTCTCTTGTGGTGGCACTGTCATCTGTGGTAGTTATCCCCTTGGAGGGGAAAGGGGGGCTTAAGAATGCCTGTGACAAAAGGGTGGAGACTTTCTTAAAACACAATTTTGAGGCTTCCACTTAAACCTTGAGGGCTAGTCCAGTCAATTTAGTGGAAAAAAACCCATAACCCTTAAAAAATTCCTCAAAAATGTCAACTGTTCTTGTCAGTACTAGGTGTACTGATTGACAGAAAAAAACCTTACCAAAACTGGACAACCGGAAGTCGGTTATTTTCAAGATGGCGGCCGCAAACCATGAAAATCGGCCAAAATAATGTAACTGTGTTATTTTCAAGCTTAGAACCCTTTTTTTTTCAAACTCAATTTTTTTGTGGTCAAGCGATTCATTTTAATCAAGAAAATGATGATATTTGTAGTGATGAATCATCAGACACGAGCCGTGTGCAGTTTGTTGGAGCATCAGACATAGGAGCATCAACATAGGAGGCTTAGGGAAACATTTTAATACAATTTAATTTTATCAGGTTCAGCACCTCTGCACTCCTCCAAGCTTTTTTCATCACACAGTCACTAATTTCAATTGGCCTTGTGCACAATACAAGTAATACCCCTGGAGTTCATGCTCAGCAGCTGGCTGTAACGTCCATGTGCAATGTTGGGACCGTTATTTAAATAAAAAAGACATTCAGTCGAAAAAACGTGTTCCTAGTACAGTGGAAACGAGGAGAAGTCAACGTGTGTCTGCCGGGCCTTTTAAGAGTGACAGTGATTGCCTGTTCTGTGGGAAACAAGTTTCCCTTGGAGGTTCTGACTACAGCTATGTGAGGACAGACGCCTTTGCCAGGAACATCAGGGACTGCTGTGAAAGTCGTTCAGACGACTGGTCATTTAAAGTTAAAGGGAGGATTGAATATTATGGTGGAGATCTTCATGCAGCTGACTACATATATCATTATGTACGTTGTGCCAATTTCCGCACTGCATATGATGTGCCACGTCAATATCGAGATGATTCCTCAGGTTCTGCAGAGAAGCATAGAAAATGTGGGCATCCTGCAGATGCTGACCAAGAACAGGCTTTCTTAAGAATGTGTGCTCATCTTGACATGAGTGATGAAGAGCAGTTCACAATGTCAGAGCTTCAAGAACTAATGAAGGAGTTCTTGAACAGCGACGATTCATCTCCTTATTTCAGAAATTATCTGAGGATCAAACTGATAGAATACTATTATATGGGGACGCAATCTTCATCACTGAGAGAGAGGGCTTACACGACACTGACATTTAGAGAGAAGACATCACATGTACTTCATTCTTTCTAAGATGCACAAGCACAATGCGATGAAGAGACATAAAAGAGGGCCATAATTGATACGGCAGCAAGGCTGATCGTAAGCGAAATAAAAGAAAAAGTTGTATTTGCTGCTGATTGCTACCCAAAACTTGATCTCCCACTAGAATCTGCACTTGATTTCATTCCAGAAAACTTATGAGACATGTTGAACAAAATATTCGCTGGGAGACAAAGTCCACAGAAAGTAGCCAGTATAGGACAAGCAATAGTACAAGCAGCAAGACCAAGGGCTGTCATTGCACTATTGCAGATTGGTTTAGCAGTACAGATGCATCAGCACTAGATCTAAATTCCTCCTGGACACCCTTAATAAGATGGGCTTCAGCTCATCGTATAGTGACCTGCTCCGATTTCAGAGGAATGCTGCTAGCTGTGTGACACCAGATTCGGGAGGATACTGACCTGTTAATTCTTCTGCTGCATTACTCAGAAGTGAATGGCAATCCACTGTATTTTAGATCAGACACTCAGTCACGAGGCATTCCAAAAGTGTACAACATCAATTACTTGAAGTCTACTCTGGGCAGTGAGTTACGTGCACAGTTATTATTCCTTCATGCATTCACAGGATGTGATTCCATCTCATGTTTTTTCATTCATTCAACCTTTATTGGCATATAAAACAATCATGTAGAAAAAGTTACATATAAAAACATGACCCAGAGCAAAGGCAAGTATTAACCATGGTTACAACGAGCTATGTTAGCTAAAACTAACTTGTCTAAATAAAGTGCCAGTTGCATTAAAGCCTTTCGATCGCTCAGAGAAAGTAAATTTTTTAACACCTGGGTGTTATCATTCAAGTCCCACAAGTGGATAATAGGATGGAGGTATTTCACTCTGCTGTCATAGTGGTTAGGGCAGTGCAAGATGATATGCTCCAGAGTTTCGATGGATTTCTGATCGCAGGAACATAAGCGATCCTGGCGCGGAATCCCTGAATATCTACCCCATAACTCAGCAGAGGGGAATACATTGCAACGCGCAAGAGTAAAGGCTCGTCTAACCATAGGGCAGTCTAGCACATATAGATAAAGAGGGGTACGTCCCACAGGTGTCGGCAATTGAAAGTGCAAGGGAGAACAAATTTTTTGTGCTGCTGCTAGCAAATTTTGGTCATGGATATCCAGGAGCCTTCTTTTAACCAATCTGAATGCCTCAGTATAGGAAACCAAACCCAGGGTTTCTGAACAGATACCAATCTGAGCTAATTTAGCGTCCAAAAGAGTAGTAGAAAAATATGGATCGGACAGAAGATGGAACATCAATGTACCCTGGTGGTTAAAGAAATGTAATCTAAGCCAATATTTAAAGAAACGAATCCAGGCCAGCGTTTCCAACATACGCTGGCCAGATTCGAGGCATAGAGTTGCATAAGAGACACAATTAGGTAAAGCTAGGATTTTCCTTAGAAAGGCAGACTGGATCTTTTCTATAGATTGGTTGAAAGATGGGATCCACAGAGGAATACCGTACATGAGTTGAGCAATGCTTTTGGCGCTAAAAACCTTAAGGGCCGACAGGACAAACGACCCTCCTTGCTTATAGAAAAAGCAGAGGATGGCTCTGGAAGAGAGCAAGGCCGCCTCCCGAGCTGAGTTCCGATGTTTGGCCCATGAAAGATTAGATGCAAAGGTCAGACCAAGATATTTAAAGGACTTGACCTGGTCTAAGGCATTATCATTAAAGCGCCAACTGTAGTGTTTCCTCGAGTTAGAAAAAACCATAACTTTCGATTTACCAAAATTAAGTTGCAGTTTGTTTAAAGCTAGATATTCTAGGGATTTGAGAATCAGGCGTTTTAAGCCTAACCGCGACCGGGAAAGAATAACCGCATCGTCAGCAAATAGTAGCAGCGAGACTCGACAAGAGCCTAAAGCAGGGGGGTGTCCTTCCACCTCTGCAAGAGCCATTGCCCAATCATTAATAAAAAGATTGAAAAGCGTAGGGGCTAATACACAGCCTTGCTTCACCCCCCTATTGGTGGAAAAATCTTCAGAAACACTCTCATAGGACAAACGAACTTGGCTAGAGGTATCAGAATATAAGGCAGTTATTAAATTTAACAATTTCTGATCAATGCCCATCTGTTGCAATTTTAGCCATAATAATTTCCTATTGACGCTATCAAAAGCCGCTTGAAGATCCAGGAACGCCACGAAAAGTTTTGACTTTAATTTGACCACGTACTTATAAGCAAGGTGATACAGAATTAAGCCGTGGTCAAGGGTGGAATTACCTTTTTTAAATCTGATCTGTTCAGGCCCAAGGATGTTATTTTGATCAATCCATTGAGTTAATTTGTTCAGCAGAAATTTGGCGTATAATTTGCCCACTATGGATATTAAACTTATAGGGCGATAATTTCCTGGATTGTTGGGATCACCTTTCTTAAAGATCGGGATGATAATAGATTGTAGCCAATCGTGAGGAGGAGTTTCGGATTGATTCACAGCGGTGAAAAGTTTGGCTAGAACAGCTGACCAAAGGTCTAAGTCAGCCTTGAGCCATTCAGGGGGAATTGCATCGGGCCCAGCCGCTTTGGCCAGTTTGAGCTCAGATATAAGTGGTTTAATCTCCTCAGAAGAAACGGGCGCCCAGTTAGTTGGCCCCATGCAATAAATAGGAGATTGCCAATTCCCATGCATTGCAGGATCGTAAAATAGGGATGCAAAGTGTTGTATCCATTGTGTAGGTCTAATTTGAGCACAGACGGCCTTCCTGAGTCTAAAGGAATTACGAACAATTCTCCAGAAGGCCTGGGAGTTCTTATTGGTTGTCACATTAACTATGTTATCCCACTGCTTCTGCTGGAATTCCCTCTTTTTGTTTTTGATCAAGGTTTTATAATGAGACAAGGCTTCAAGATAGGCATGAAGTGAGGCCTTAGAGTCGAGCTCTCTGAAATTAGCAAAGGCTTCTCTCACTTGAACCTTAGCACACCTACAATCGAAATCAAACCAACTCCATTCCAAGGTTTGGGCCCTCAGTGCAGGCTTATCCTTGGGTTGAACAACACCGCATGTAACAATGGCTATTTTTGGGGTTGGTAAAAAAGCAGTTTTCCAAAAACTTTTAAAAGGGGATTCTGTCCTTCATTCCTGTGCAACTGCATTCACTTCACCAGGCAAGAACCCCACTGATATAGTAAGTCTTGGTAATAAATAGATAAATAGATAAACGATAATAAAAACATACAACTTAATATTTGTTATAACTGGTGTTGTACCTACAATGCTCATTACATTGGAATCCAATCTTCAACCCATGGACCAAGTAATTGGTTAAAATGAATCACTTGACCACAAAAAAAAACTTCACTTTTTTTTTTTTTTTTTTTTTGGAAAAAAAGGGTTCTAAGCTTAAAAATAACACAATTACATGATTTTGGCCGATTTTCATGGTTTGCGGCTGCCATCTTGAAAACAACCCACTTCCAATTGTCCAGTTTTGCTAAGTTTTTTTTTCTGTCAATCAGTACACCTAGTACTGACAAGAACAGTTGACAGACCTTTTGGAGGAATTTTTCAAGGGTCTGATGACATATTGACTGGACTAGGCAGTCATGGCCAATTCCATTCTGGCCCGGGCGGCTTATTTGTGGGCAGATTAAATGGCCACTTCAGAGCCTAGCCTGTCCAAGACAGCTAAAACAAGACTCAAAAAGATACCTTTAGCAGCAGCATTTGCTGCTGATTCTTCTTATTACGCCTTTCTCCTAAGTGCATCTGCTATGGCGGCGAATGTTGTGGCAAGACGCAACCTGTGGATGTGCCATTGCGAGGGTGACTCTCTCCCTCTAGAGGGTGGTAGGAATCCACTTCAAGTGTCGTAAACCTTTTGGGCAGGTGTTAGAATCTTTGCTCACTGAAAACAAGGATAAATGCAAGGTTTTGCCACTGGGGCAGAAAGAAGTCCCCAAGGCAAAATCTTAGTCTTTTCATTCCTCAGGTTTTGAATCTAGATCCAGGGATTTCAGTCAATGCAGCAGGCCTAAGTGGAATAAAAACAGGGCCTTCCCTAAGAGCCGAATGGGGGTGCTGGACCGTCCACTTCATCCAGGCCATCCAAAGACCATAGAAACGTCTGACGCCAGATCAGAAGACGCCTTCAGGCCTGTGAGAGGGTGTCTTCTTGGCTTCGTGGTCAGATGGGAGGCGATTACCTCAGATGCCTGGGTCCTTCAAACGGTGTCTCACGATTACTCCCTTCAGTTTCTTGGGGGGGGGGACACCCCTGAACAAGTTCTGGCAAATTCCATTCTCCAGGGATTCAATCATACATCAACAGAAGATGCTGGCGATTCAGCACCTTCTTCAGATCCGAGCCATAGAGGCTGCCCCCACAAATCAGAGGGGAAAGGGAGTGTATTCGGTGTGGTTCCTGGTCCCCAAAAAGAATGGGAACATGATAGCCATACTGGATCTGAAGTGATTAAACCATTTTCTCAAGAAAGAGAAATTCAAGATGGAAACCTGGATAACTATAGTTGCAGCCCTAGATCGGGTGGACTAACCTCAGTGGACACTTCTGAGGCTTATCTCCATGTTCCCATCTTAACATGGAGAAGTTTCTCTGATTCAGCTATGACAGGATGCACTACCAATACAGGGTTCACATCTGCCCCCCTGATGTTCACCAAGATCCTGCTGGCGCACCTGCATCTCCAGGGAATTGCCCTTTTCCCCTACCTCGACATTCTGCTCGTAAAAGCTTCATCGAGGGAGCAAGCTTAGAAGGATACGACTACAACCATCAGCTGCCCCAGGGAGCATGGCTTCGTGGTCAACAAAACCAAGATCTCCCCGATACCCAAGCAATTCTGTAGTTCACCTAGGCTTGAGGTTGGACACGGTCGCATTCAGGGTCCAGCTTTCTCCAGACCATAGCAGAAGGAACGAGAGCAAATTGGCTTCCGTCCTGATGCCTCAACTGTTGACCATGTTTATTTGCTTTCCTTCCTTGCTGAAAAATACACTGTTCATTATGGTGCCAAGCTTTTTGTGGCATTTATAGATCTCTGGGGGGCGTTGGATTCAATTAATAGATCCATCTTATGGGACAAACTATCTAACTGGGGGATAGACCAACGACTCCTCTTTCTAATTCGCCGCCTCCATACATCTAATTCCTGTAAAGTTCATCTTGATAGATCGGGATCTACATCTGACAAAATCTATGTTAATAAAGGTGTCCGCCAAGGCTGCATCCTCGCTCCCCTTTTATTTAATTTATTCTTTGCTGATCTGCCATTCTTTCTATCTAATTGTAAGAATTCACCCCTTCTCTTAATGGTTCCCCCCTTTCTATCCTTCTTTATGCTGATGATGCAATCCTTTTATCTGTAACAAGACTGGGCTTACTCCATTCACTGTCTTCCTTTCAAAACTATTGTACTTCCAACGATCTAACAATCAATGTGGACAAAACAAAAATTTTAGTTTTTGCCAAATCTTGGTCCCCATCCCTCTGGAAGATAGGCGATCTTTCTTTTCAACAGGTTTCAACTTTCAAATATTTGGGAATTACTTTTCATTTTCACTACAACTGGTGTCACCATAGGAAAACTGCCATCTCTTCATCCCTTCCCCATTTAAACGCGATTGCCCGTTTTTATCATTCTAGCGGAAACCAATACGTACCTGCGGTCCTTCATATTTTTAAAACCAAAATACTCTCATAACTTCTATATGGTGTCTCCGCCTGGACTGAGGCTGCTAACCAAGATCTGGACCGAGTGGCAGCCTCCTTTTTCAGACGAATCTTAGGAATTCCCAATCTCATAAGACTTTCAACACTCACATTGGAATTAGGCACTCAACTCCCTACCACTGTCGCGTGGTCCCTCACCTTTAAATTTTGGCTCCTCTTGCACTTAAATATCCCTCCGGAATCTCTTTTAAACGATCTATTAAAAGATGCACATACCTCCAGATGGTTCAAACTTATAGATTCAAAGCTTTCTTTATTAGAGTTATCATCAAACTTACCAGAGATTCTTGCTGACATTAGTTTACATTACATAGAGCTCATTCCATCATCAAACATAAGTTATGGGAGGCAGAATTCAGTCTACTCTCTTCCAATCTTAATCCCACCTGTTCTCCGCTTTTTTGTGCCCTCCCTCGTATATTTGGTCATCCTCCCAAATATTTTAGCTACTTGATTAATCACATTAAAAGAAGAGCGTTTATATTAGCAAGATTCAACATATTTCCCTCTGCAGTTCATTCCAATTGATTCTCCAATATTCCTCACGATCGCAGATTATGTTCTTTTTGCGCTCAAGAACTAGATACAATAGCCCATATTTTATTACGCTGTCCGTCCTTTCAGTCGCTCCATGATACCGATTTGAAATTCCTATTGTTCTCACTATCCGGTGTTGTTGTTCAGTCGCTAAGTCGGGTCCGACTCTTCGCGACCCCATGGACCACAGCACGCCAGGCCTCCCTGTCCTCCACTAGCTTCCGGAGTTTGCCCAATTTCATGTTCATCACTTCGGTGACACAATTTAACCATCTCATCCTCTGCCGCCCCCTTTTCCTTTTGCCTTCGAACTTTCCCAGCATGAGGGTCTTTTCTAAAGAGTCCTCTCTTCTCATGAGGTGGCCAAAGTACTTGAGCTTCAGCATCAGGATTTGTCCTTCCAGGGAACAATCAGGCGTGACTTCCTGGAGGATTGACCGATTGGATCTCCTTGCAGTCCAGGGGGCTCTCAAGAGTCTTCTTCAACACCATAATTCAAAAGCATCTATTCTTCGGTGCTCTGCCTTTCTTATGGTCCAGCTCTCCCAGCCATACATTGCTAGTGGGAAAACCATCGCTTTGACTATACCAACCGTTGTTGGCAGGGTGATGTCTCAGCTTTTTACTAAGTTGTCTAGGTTCGCCATAGCTTTCCTCCCAAGAAGTAAACGTCTTTTAATTTCATGGCTGCAGTCACCATCTGTGGTGATCTTGGAGCCCAAGAAAATAAAGTCTGTCACTGCTTCCATTTCTTTCCCTTCTATTAGCCAGGAAGTGATGGGAGTGGTTGCCATGATCTTAGTTTTTTTTAACATTGAGCTTCAAGCCACTTTTTCCACTTTCCTTTTTCACCCTCATCAGAAGGTTCTTTAAGTCTTCTTCACTTTCTGCCATTAGAGTGGTATCGTCTGTATTGAGATTGTTGATATTTCTCCCAGCAATCTTGATTCCAGCTTGTGAATCATCCAGCCCAGCTTTTCTCAGGATGGACTCTGTTAAACAGCAAGGTGACAGTATACAGCCTTGTTGTACTCCTTTCCCAATTTCAAACCAATCAGTTGTTCCATGTCCAGTTCTAACTGTTGTTTTCTGGCCCGCATACAGGTTTCTCAGAAGACAGATAAGGTACTCCAATCTCTTTAAGAACTTGCCACAGTTTGTTGTGATCCACACAATCAAATGCTTTGGCATAGTCGATGAAGTAGAAGTAGAGTTTTTCTGGAACTCTCTTGCTTTCTCCATGATCCAGCGAATATTGGCAATTTGATCTCTAGTTCTTCTGCCTCTTCGGAAACCAGCTTGTACATCTGGTAGTTCTCGATTCACATACTGCTGAAACCTAGCTTGTAGGATTTTGAGCATCACCTTGCTAGCATGTGAAATGAGTGCAATGGTGCGGTAGTTTGAACAATCTTTGGCATTGCCCTTCCTGGGGATTGGAATGTAAACTGATCTTTTCCAGTCTTGTGGCCACTGTTTTCCAAATTTGCTGGCATATGGAGTGCAGCACTTTGACAGCATCATCTTTTAAGATTTTGAGTAATTCCGCTGGAATGCTGTCGCCTCCACTAGCTGTTTTTAGTGATGCTTTCTAAAGCCCACTTGACTTCACACTCCAGGATGTCAGGTTCGAGCTCAGTGACCGCACCATGGTGGTTATCAGGAACATTTAGATCGGCCTTATAGAGTTCCTCTGTGTATTCTTGCCACCTCTTCTTAATCTCATCTGCTTCTGTTAGGTCCTTGCCGTTCTTGTCCTTTATTGTGCCTACCTTAGCACGACATTGTCCTTTGACGTCTCCAATTTTCTTGAAAAGATCTCTAGTCTTTCCCATTCTATTGTTTTCCTCTATTTCTTTGCATTGCTCATTGAGGAAGGCCTTCCTATCTCTCCTTGCTGTTCTCTGGAAATCTGCATTCAGTTGGGTATATCTTTCCCTTTCTCCCTTGCTTTTGGCTTCCCTTCTTTCCTCAGCTATTTGTAAAGCCTCGTCAGACAGCCACTTTGCCTTCTTGCATTTCTTCCTCTTTGGGATGGTTTTAGTTGCTGCCTCCTGTACAATGTTACAGACCTCTGTCTAAAGTTCTTCAGGCACTCTGTCTACCAAATCTAAGCCCCTAAATCTATTTGTCAACTCCACTGTATAGTATATTCGTATGGGATCTGGTTTAGGTCATACGTGGAGGGCCTAGTGGTTTTCCCTACTTTTTTAAGTTCAAGCCTGAATTTTGCAATAAGAAGCTCATGATCTGAGCCACAGTCAGCTCCAGGTCTTGTTTTTACTGCCTGTATAGAACTTCTCCATCTTTGGCTGCAAAGAATGTAATCAATCTGATTTCGATGTAGACCATCTGGTGAAGTCCATGTGTATAGTCGCTGTTTGTGTTGCTGGAAAAGGGTGTTTGCTATGACTAATGTGTACTCCTGACAAAACTGTATCAGTCTTTGCCCTGCTTCATTTTGTACTCCAAGACCAAACTTGCCTGTTATTCGTATTACCTCTTGACTGCCTACTGTGGCATTCCAATCCCCTATGATGATGAGGATATCTTTTTTGGGTGTTAATTCTAGAAGCTGTTCTAGGTCTTCATAGAAACGGTCAACTTCTTCCACTTCAGCATCACTAGTTGGGGCGTAGACTTGGATTACTGTGATGTTGAAAGGTTTGCCTTGGATCCGAATTGAAATCCTTCTATCATTTTTGAGGTTATACCCCAGTACTGCTGTTCTCACTTTCTTGCTCACTATGAAGGCTCCTCCATTTCTTCTAAGGGATTTCTGCCCACAGTAGCAGATATAATGGTCATCTGAATTAAATTCTCCCATTCCTGTCCATTTTAGTTCACTAACTCCCATGATACCAATGTTCAGCCTTGACATCTCACGTTTGACCACATCTAGCTTACCTGGATTCATAGATCTGATGTTCTAGGTTCCTATGCAGTATTGTTCTTTGCAGCATCGTACTTTCCTTTCACTTCCAGACACATCCACAGCTGAGCTTCCTTCCGGTTTTGGCCCAGGTACTTCACTCTTTCTGGAGCTACTAGTACTCATGTTCTGCTCTTCCCCAGCAGCATAATGGACACCCTCCGACCTGAGGGGGCTCATTTTCCAGTGTCATATCGTTTAGCCCAGGGGTCAGGGAACATTTTTGCCTTTTACCCCAAAATATATTTAGATACGCCGACGTTACCCCCTCCCCCCAACAAAAGAAAAAAAATGCATATTGGAACCCATTGCTTTTTATTTGATTAATTAATGAGCTTAATTAATGCTATGTAAATATGAAGTTGTAAAGGGTTTGGGAGAGTTAGGAAAGTTCTTTAAATATTTTTTAATCTTACTCTTAGTTAGGTTTGATTTTGTCATATGGGGTGTTAAAATGTTCTTGCTTGATGACATCACTTCCTTTCGGCCCGGTGATAAAAAGTTTGAGAGCCATTATACTGGATTAAAGAAAAACACTTTTAAGGTCAGAAAGTAAGATAAAGGGGCAGCCTCCAAAGACTTATTTCAGAATTTAAAAGATTTGTTTGCAACTCTGGATCAAACCAAAAAATGATAGCAGTAAGCATTTTATTATGTAGATATGTTTGACATGCACTTGTCAAACAGGGAATACCTTATTTTTACATCACAAGGAGTGTGCATGTAGGTAAGGAGATTCAGCTCACCTCATACAAACGTCTCTTAATGTAAAAAATTAGATCTTCTCCACTTTAAAAATTAACAGGATGAATGGGAGCAAAACAAATACATCTGTTGCCCAATTAGTTTGACCCCCCCTCCCCTCCCCACTTCACAGAAACATAGCTGTGGAGAAGGCAAGGGCCATTCCTAATGTGTGCTAATACAAAGGGGGCTATGCAACTTAGCAGCACAGTATCTGCTTTTCCATTCTGGAGAAGGCAAATAGTACTAATACAGAAACGCAGCAAGCGTTCCTACATTTTGTCTCCTGCAGCTCGCTTTCCCTCTCTCCTCGCCTCACGCTTTATGCTTGCCTGGCGCCTCTCTTTGGTGTCCTGCGCACGCGCACGTGTCCCACACATTCCACGACACACTGAGCCCCAGTCCGGATCGGAGGATCGTTGCACCGGGCTACAAGTTGAGGGGGAGGACAGTCTGGTGTCGGCTCAGACTGTAACTCTGCAGCCAGTCGCGTTTGCCCCAGCCTGCACCCTCCTTACATTCAGTGGCCATCTGGCGTCTGTCAACTTCTGTTTGCTCAGAAGTAAGTCAGATTGAATTCAATGTGCTTTACTCCTGGGGCAGTGTGTGCATTGGACTGCAGTTTTAATTAAGATGGGTTGCAATCCTATTAGACTTACCCAGGAGTAAGTGCCATTTACTATAATGGGACTTACTTCTGAGTAGACATTCATAGACTTGCACTCTTAGGCGATCAATTTCTTAAAAAAAACCTCCGTTCCAATCAGCCCCTCCCCTGGCAACAGCACCCAGTCTTAGGAGACACCTTCCATCACACACGGACACTTTGGGACATCAAAGAAGTGCCGCATCTGGCCTTGGGCAGCAATCGAAATGATGGGGCTGCGTGTTTCTGCAAGAAGCCTGAGCGAGGGGTGTGCAGTTCCCCCCCGGCAGAGCAACAGGGGGGAGACGCATCCGATGTCGTGATGTCCTGCCCGGAGGAACCGCGCATCCCTCGCTGGACAGCGAGGGGTGCGCAGTTCCCCCCAGCAGGGCAATGGGGGGGAAGATACGTGCCCCGGCAGGGCAATGTAGGCAGGGGTGGGGGAAAGACACATGCCTTCCCTCACCTCCGATGCCCGGCCGTCCCTGGCTTGCCTCTTCACTGCTTCTCTGCTCCGCTGCCACAGGTCCAATGTGCCGCCGCTCTGCCGCTCTCCTCGCTGCGTCCACGTGCTCTAAACTGCCGTGGTGTGAAAAGCAGAGCAGGCGCAGAGCAGTCTGGGGCGCGTTTTTCCGGCCAGCAAAAGTGGGTGGAGCAAAACAAAACGGAGCCAGCCAGCCAGCGACGGAACCGGAATGGGGGTAATGGATGGTCGCGCTGCCAAGACACAGCCGGGCATGCATATAGATTCATATGCATGCCCGGCTGTGTCTCGGCAGCATGACTGTCCATTACCCCAGGATTTTCATTTTTACCCCATTTGGGGTAATTTACCCCTGTTCCCAGACCACTGGTTTAGCCTTTTAGTTTTGTAATCCATGGGGTTTTCTTGGCAAGAGTACTGGAGTGGGTTGCCATTTCCTTCTCCAGCGGATCACGTTTAGTCAGAACTCTCTACTATGACCTGTCCATCTTGGGTAACCCTACATGGCATAGCTCACAGCTTCATTGAGCTACTCAAGCCCCTTCGCCACGACAAGGCAGTGGTCCATGAAAGGGGATCGCTATCCGGTACTCCTAATGGAATTTTCTCTGCCCTTCTGTGTGATGATATAGAGGACATTACCAACGCTTTTGCGGAATTTTTAGTTTCAATTCTTAAATGGAAACCCCTTTTCTAACTCTCCTACCTTTTCACCCTCCTGATTTTCTTAGTGTGCACCCGTACTCTTCTATTACTGTCTATATTACTGTGTAATGCCAATAAAGGCTTCTCGACTCAACTCGACCCTGGTAGAATACCCTAGTCTAGTTGTTGGGCAGATTTGGGAGGCTCCCCAGGTGGATCTCATGTCCCTGGCCAGCTTGCAGTGTCTCACTGACTCCTGCCAAGATATAGTGCCTTGGTCCTGCTTTCACCTTTGGCCATTGCAAAGTTTCCTCAGACCCTTCCTGTGTCAGATCGAAAGGAGGGTTCACATGCGGTTGAAATTGACCCCAGCTGTAAAGGAGAGTCTGGATTGGTAGTTAAGGCCAGATAGGCTACAAGAGGGGGCCAGCTTGTTCCTTCCCTCCAGAGTAATTGTCACAACAGATGTGAGTCTTCTGGGATGGGGGGGGCCACTCACGCGAAGCATGGGCTCAGGGCAGAGGAGCTGACCCACAGTATAAACTGGATCGAGCTCAGAGCCATTTGTCTGGCCCTTATCCAGTTCCAGGACAAACTCCGGGGGGAACACATTCTCATTCGGACTGACAACACATCAGCAAAGGCATATGTCAGTCGCCAGGGGGTACGAAATCTAGAGCCCCTCATGAAGGAGGCCACTCGTCCTCCTATGGGCGGAGCAGAATCTCCTCTTCCTAAGAACAGAACATCTAGCAGGGGGAAAGAATGTGGCAGCAGACTTGCTGAGCAGCAGGAGATCAGCGACATGGAGTGGCAACTGTACCCAGGAGTGTTCCGCGAGGTAACGCTAAAACTGGGAATGCCTTCTCTGGACTTGTTTGCATCAAAGGCAAGCGCCCAGTTTCCTCGGTTCTTCTCCAGAACAAAGACGGATGCAGCAAAAGGACTGGATGCCCTCTAATGTCCTTGGCCAGAGATATGCTCCTATATGCTTGGCTCCTATATGCTTTTCCCCTAGTGCAGTTAATTGCTCTGGTGATCAGGTGGATCAAACTTCTATGAGCAGAGGTGATCCCTGCTAACTGGGCAAGAGGCACTTTTTCAAGCGGTGTTCCTCTTATATTTAGCAGGGGGAGAGTAATTGTCCCTGTTCACTCCTGCGCAGTGTCTTCTTTACTGGCTGTTGCTGGTGGTGTTCTGCATTTCTTTTAGATTGTGAGCCCTTTGGGACAGGGAACCATTTAACTTTATTATTACTATTTGCCTGTAAACCGCTTTGTGTACTTTGTGTTGAAAAGCGGTATATAAATACTATTGATTGATTGATTGATCCTAGTGCAGTGATGGCGAACCTTTTGGGCTCGGTGTGTCAAAACTTTGGAAAACGCTAAACTTGACTCTACTGGCATGTCAATCCCCCTTCCAAACAAAAGAGAAAATTCTTTATATTCATTTATTTGAATAAGAAATATCATGTGTCCAGTCCTCCCCTTCCTTTATCTATATACTAGTGTTTTGGTACCCGGCATTGCCTGGGTAGTTATTTATCCCAAGGTTCTATTACACATGAAATTACCAATCAGCTCAGCCAATCGTTCCAGGCGTTCCAGCGGGGCATGGCGGACGTTTTGTTTCGCACCCTTTCTCGCCCCCCACGTTGAGGGGGACCCGAAGCTGGACTCCAATGGCGTGGGGAGCATCACCCAGATCCCAACATCCCAGATCTGTTCTGCAGGATTTCTGTTCAGCAGCTGTTCAACACTTTAAAGACTTCAGGTGCTGGACAGGTTATACTCTGCATGTCATAATCAGAGTGACTTCAGCAATGACATCATAATAGATTGCCTCATGACAGTACATTTCAGCTGAAGTATACACACTCACACATACACACACACACATACATATGTTCAGGCCCCCCTCGCACCCCCGCTGTGTCACCGAAGTGTCACCGAAGCGATGAACGTGAAATTGGGTGAACTCTGGAAGCTACTGGAGGACAGGGAGTCCTGGCGTGGTGTGGTCCAGGGGGTCGCGGAGAGTCAGCAACTGAACAACAACATGCAAATTCAGATGAAGGGCCCTTTATACAGTGACAACCAGATAGTTTTCAGAGCATAAAAAACAACAAAATACTTGTATTCTGTACTCCTTTGCACCTATTATTCAGATATTGTCTACTTCTAAATCAGAAGTTTGCATGTGCTCATTATGACTTGTACCTGTGATTAACTTTTGCTCAATCTGTCCAATCCCCATTTGAAGGCTGGTGCCATCACAATCTCTCTTTAGAGATCACTGAAGAGAGTGATTCATAACTAACTAATGCTATTGTTATTTGCACTCCAAACTTTGCATTAGGGAGGGAGGAAGACTCTCATTCATCAATAGATTAGAGAAACTCAATCACCATGACAAGGAGATGAGGCAGTGGCAGGTGATTTTAGAGGGACAGAGGTAATGATAACGTAAGAACATAAGAAGAGCTTTACTAGATTATACCAAAAGTTGCCCATCTAGTCCAGTTTCCTGTATCTCACAACTGCCCACAAGATATCTCAGGGAGCACACAGAACAAGATACCTGCATCCTGTTGCAGCTGCCTTGCATCTGACATTCTGAGGTAGTATGTAGGCTAGACGTGTCATTTCAGCAAGAGTGTTATTTTCCTGGTGTTTGTATTCAGGATATGATGGGTACTACGATTCTTGTAATCCAGTGACCACTATGCCTCCTTGTCTTCTGTGGATCTCTGTATGAATCTACAGGATCTTGTGAGGCACGGGAAGAATCTGACAGAGAGCCAATGATGTTTTCATCTATTTTTCATGTTGAAGATCATGGCATATTGCAGATTGAGTATGCTTATCCCCCACTGCTTGGGATGTGAAGTTGTTTGGATTTTGGATTTTTTTGGATTTTGGAATAACTTCATAAATATAATGAGAAATACTTCCTCTTTCTCTTTCCACTGTTACCCATTTGGTTTTCTGGCCTCTTTGACAGTTTTCAGCATTGTCTGTATAGGCACACACCCCAGAGCAGAAAATAGAATTTACGGCTTGTACATGGAAATGAGAACCGAGTGTTTATGCTACAGAAAATGAGGCTTGGACATAAATAACCGGATTTGAGAATAGTCTGGATTTTGGATGCCAGGATAATAATAGGAAACAAAATGCCATATGGAAATAATATCAGATGCTTGGAAAGAAGAAGCACAGTATAAGTAAGCATTCTTCAGGTGGAAGCCATTAAGCATGCAGGCATCAAAAGGAAGATCAGTACTGAATATATCAGAAGGGCGAAGAAGATCTTAAAATCCAAACTCAATGCAATAAACACATGGATAATTCTAGTCCTGGCATAATAGACTGGATCCAGGCTGAGTAAAGGGTTAGACAGGAAGACCCCTTGGTAACGATAATGATCATGAATCATACTCTACATCCACACAATAATGTGGACAGACTCTATTTACCTAGAAGTTTGGCTGGGCGAAGGATTACAAGTGCACTAAGTTATACAAGAAGAGAAAAGAGCATTGCAAGAATATGTGAAGGGTAGTGAAGAAGATGTACTGATGCTGGTGTACCAGGAAAAACATGCTAAATACTAGGGACAGGGATACAGTAACAACTAAACTGGAACGTAGAATGTAAAAGACAAAGGATGAAGCGGGCTTGCAAAGGTAATCATAGACTTGCAAGAAACTTTATCAAGAGAGATAGTAGGCTATGATAACCATAATCTCTCTGATGGATATTATGTGATGGATGAATGCACATAATATTGGAAATAAACAGGAAATCCTAGCTCAGGAGGACAAATGTGGAAACACAGTGGGATAAGACAATGTGTTCAAAAGCACCTGATCTAACATAAAGGGAGTAGGAATTATATTTTGCATAAAAGGTGCATAATTATATTTGCAGAGAAGAGTCCTACATCTGAATCTCAGCATGGATATCTAGTTTAACAGAGTAATATCATAGACCACCTGACCAAGTAGAAGCCTTTTTCACCGTTCCAAGTTTTCCCAATGACAAGCTATAAGTACTAAGAGATTTCAACAATATAGACATCTGTTGGAGGTCTAACCTGGCAAAAAATGGCAGGTCCAAATTTTTTTTGCCTTGCTTTAAGAAGACAACATAAAAAGAGTCCCACTGGATCAGGCCAAAGTCCCTTCTAGTCCAGCTTCTGTATCTCACAGTAACCCACCAGATGCCTCAGGAAACACACAAAACAACTAGATATGTGCATCTCGTTGCCACTGCCCTGCATCCAGCACTCTGAGTTATCCTAACTCTAAAATAAGGAGGTTGCTACCATGGCCGGTAGCCTGCAATGGACCTTTCCTCCAGATATCTGTCCAATCCCCTCTTGAAGGCATCAAGACCAGATGCCATCACCACCTCCTGTGGCAAGGAGTTCCACAGATTAACTACCCGCTGGGTAAAAAAGTACTTCCTTTTCTCTGTTTTAACTCTCCCAACCCTCAGTTTTAGCGGATGCCCCCTGGTTCTGGTGTTTTGAGAGAGGGAAAAGAACATCCCTCTATCGACTCTATCCCTTCCATGCATAATTTTGTATGTCTCAGTCATGTCCCCCCTCAGGCGCCTTTTTTCTGGGCTGAAGAGCCCCAAACGCTGCAGTCTTTCTTCATAAGGGAGGTGCCCCAGCCCCGTAATCATTTTTGTCGCTCTCTTCTGCACCTTTTCCAGCTCCACTATGTCCTTTTTGAGATGCGGCGACCAGAACTGGACACAATATTCCAGGTGCGGCCTTACCATCGATTTGTACAATGGCATGATAATATTGGCTGTTTTATTCTCAACCCCTTTTTTAATGACCCCAAGCATGGAATTGGCCTTCTTAATTGCTGACGCACACTGGGTCGACACCTTCATCGAATTGTCTACCAGCACTCCAAGATTTATTTCCTGATCCATCACAGACAGCTCAGAACCCATTAGCCTATAGGTGAAGTTTTGAATTTTTTGCCCCAGTGTGCATCACTTTACACTTGTCTACATTGAAATGCATCTGCCATTTGGCTGCCTATTCCCCCAGTTTAGAGAGATCCCTCTAGAGCTCTTCACAATCCCTTCTGGTTTTCATCACCCAGAAAAATTTAGTGTCATCTGCAAACTTGGCCACCTTGCTATCTCTGCCTGTTTTCAGATAATTTATGAATAAATTGAAAAGCATGGGTCCGAAGACGAATCTGTGGGACCCTCCACTTTTCACTTCTCTCCATTCTGAAAATTGCCCATTGACATCCACTCTTTGCTTCCTGGTCCCTGCCCTCTTATTCCATGACTGTGAAGTTTTTCCGGTAGCCTTTGGTAAGGGGTCGTGTCAAACACTTCCTGAAAATCCAGATATACAGTATAATATCCACAGGTTCTCCCATATCCACATGCAAGACATACCCTTACAGAAGCCATATTGACTTTCCTTCTGCAGCGCTTGTTCTTCCACGTGCTTTAAGATTTTATCTTTGATGAAGTACTCTGCCATCTTGCCCGGAACAGACATTTGGCTGACCGGCCTGTAGTTTCCTGGGTTCCCTTCTTCCTTTTTTACAGTTTGGCATGAAATGGGCTATCCTCTAATCCTCTGGAAGTTTTAAGGGACGAATTGCATTCTATACATAAGAGATCAGCAACTTCGTTTTTCACTTCCGTAATAACTCTTGGGTGGATGCTATCTGGATCTTCAATTAGGTCAAAGGTCTAAAATGTCTTCTCTTTTAACCTCTATCTGACTTAATTCCTTAGTCGGGAGGTGCCATTCAGGCCACGGTACCTGTCCAATGTCTTTTGAAGATGGATGCAAAGAATTCATTTAATTTCTCTGCAATCTCCAACTTCCATTTATTTCCCTTTTCCCTCCCTCCCTGTCTAGTGGGCCGATGCCTCTCTGGCAGGTTTCCTGCTTCTAACATATTTGAAGAAGTTTTTCTATCCTGTGGGTTTCTATTCTTTTAAGAACATCAGAACAGCCCTGGATCAGGCCAAAAACTCAGCTAGCCTAGTTTGTATATCTCATGGTAACCTACCAGATGCCTCATGGAGCTCCCATGGCAACAAGATTCCTGCATCCTATTTCAACTACCTTGCATTTGGTATTCTAAGACAGGGTACTTTAAAAACCAGGAAGTTACATTTACCCATCACAGCATGTATCCTGTGATGGACTTTTCTTCCAGAAATCTGTCCAATTATCTTCTGAAGGCATACAGGCCAGATGCCATCACTACATCTTTTGGAAAGGAGTTCCACAGTCTAATGACATGCTGGCTAAAGAAAGGATTTGTTGGTCTGTTTTAACCCTTACTAGGACTTTAAAAAATAAACAACCACAACAGTCCAATATGGATTGGTAGTGGTCCAAATTGCAAAAAGTGCCTATGAGACAAACATTTCAAGGAAATGTTCAAGGAAACGTAGTGTGTGAAGTTTTGGAAATGTTTAGAAGCAAGGTGCACAAGATAAGAGAAATATTTAACAAAGGAACAAACCACTGTTTCTCATGAGATTGCAATCCAGTAGGGGAGTTGCAAATTAATTTCATTTGAATGTATTTTTAATCTGTTAGACTTGATGCTACTGTGGAATGTGACTGCATTTCAGGATAGTACAGATCTGTACTTTTTTCGAGTAAATAGTTTTTATTTCCTTTTAGTTATGGATAAGGGTAAAGGTTATACATAGGGATAGGGAAAACAAGGGTTACACAGGAAAATAATGGAGGGTTAAAATTGTTATCATCTATAGTAGCTTTTTTCCTACTTCTGCATCTAACTCTATCAAGAAACATACAACAACCTCATAAATTCCTTAAATCTTACAATTCAATTGCAGGTACAATTTCAATGGCATATGTACATAAACATTTCTCAAATTACTTAATTAGATTTTCTATTCAAACAAATTAGTACAAATTATATAATAACTCCCAATGTATTCATAACCACTCTTGCTGTTTATCCCGCTCCTCTTAATATAAATACATATACCAAAAATAGCAACTGAATGAGAAAAGAAAGAAAAATAAATAAATGAGGAAAAACTACAGCCCAAAAAATAATAATCTACAATATCCTACAAATTTCTATCACTATTAAAACCTTATAAAATTCTAGAGTATAATAATAGAGTTACAGTAAACTCTCAATAGGATGTGTACCTTCTCCATTATGTTTGGTTACATTCTTGTTATTATTTATGTCCCATAATTTCAGCAAATGATTTAAAAAACTAGTTTAATTCAATCATAAAGTACTTTCCCTTCAAACCAATTATTTCTAATCATGTATACACTCTCCTCTTAAACTAACACTTAACTAACATTCATCTATCCATATTTATCTTATAATATAAATTCTAAAATCTACTCATAACATACTCTAATCTAAATAAAATGTGTAATTTCAGACTCTCTTATAGTGTCTAATCATATTTTCTATAATCATTTTCAGTTACATTTTCACCCAAGGAGCCCCACTTTTTACTTATTAATTAATCATTTTAATCCACTAGCCTTGTTAACAAAATTTCAATATTTCTGAGAAAAACCTCTTAAAATTATACATTGTATTAAAACAAATTAGTTTAAATCCATTCAAAACTTCTTTCCCTTTAATCTTCTTAATTTCTCTTAAGTTGTCTACATTTCAAACCAATGAAGTGAAGCAAACGCTGCCTCCTTTTGTCTCTCTTTCGGGTCCCTGCCAACTTGAAACATTATATATATCCAATTGTGTAGAAGTCTCTCAGTAAATTTGTTTCTCAGGAAATATTCACTTGTCATGTCTTCAATAAGATGTGTACTTCATTTGGAATTTGCTTGGCCTTTACTACAGAATTTATCTCCCAAACATCAATCAACAGTCTCGTAAACAGTCAGCTTGGAATTTAAAATGCCGGCAACTTCTTCACCGTCTTGTAATCTTATGGTCAGAACAGCTCCCATTTTGAAAAGGATTTTTATTCCTTATTTTTCTCTCTTATTTTCAAACAATCCACTTTAAATCCCCAGGTGGTTAATAAAGTTTCCCTAATATTCTCTTAATATACAATGGTTGCATTCCAGCTGGAGTCCTAGATCTTGCAGAATCCTGCCATTTCAACTCTTCTGGATCTCTTGCAGTCGGACTGTTAAAACTTCAGAAAGCAAGCTGCGCTTCTCCATTAATCTTATAGTCCATTAAATTCTTAGTTGACACTAATAATTAATTCTCTTATATATGTTTTTTCCCCTCCGTCTCCCTCCTGCACAATATTCTTATCTATGTCTTGGGGTTTTAAACAGAGGTTGACTTACAGTTCTTAATCATTTCCAACATGTCCAAGATTTCCTCCTTCTCCGCGCCTGTTAGCACTTGTGTCAGCACTCCAATCACGGCGCCGATGGCTCCTACCTCTCCACATTCAGACTGCTGGAGTCTCACGGGATAGCAACTCCTCAAGAGATCCAACATAGCATCTGTGCCCCAATCTCCTTCTAGGAGTTTGGGTGAGAATTGCCCCTCAAAAAGAGATAGTGCAGGTGCACAGTCCCATATCTCAAGAACTGCAACCATCTTCGTGCCTGTCAAGACATGCCCCCCAGATATGTACTTTTAACAAGCCACAATGTATAGGCTTTTACCTAAGATTGGGACTTCCTCCCAGGTATATGTGGATAGGATTTCAGCCTATGGGATATTTGGGGAATTTTTTTAAAATTACATCAGCATCTGCTTGGGAGGGTTAGGAGGATACATTTTTAAATGTACCCATAAAAGTAAATTTTTAATATATTTTGAAATAATTTTGTCATGTGTAGTCTGTTAAAGATGTTTCTAATTGATGATGTCACTTCCGGCCACGACATCACTTCCAAGTTAATAACATCTCTTCTGGTGGGTCCCCACAGATAGTCATTGTAAAAAATGTGAACCACTGCCCTAGCCTATACAGACCCTGCTGAAATGGTGTTAGAAAGGTGAAAGCACTCTGAAGCATGCTATGGATGCCACAAATAAGAAAAAAAAGTGTGCGCGTGTGATGCCTGAATACGGAGTAGTTCCACTGTACAGGAGGTCTAAAAAAGGATTCACTTTTTAGTGAGCTCTAATTCAACTTCAAGTTCAAAAACAATACAAATAAGAAAAACTTTAGAAATCAAGCCCAAGTCCAACACAAAGCACTGCAAGAATGAGCTGGTCACAATAAATTTACAACACCTCTGAATAATTAAATTAATTTAATTAGCAACTTTTCTGCTTAGTTCCTTACCTACTCATAAATCTACTGTAAGATTAGCTCTAAGTAAGTTTAAGTTTAAATAAGACTAAGTTTTATTAGAGAGGGAAAAGGTCATCTCTCTATCCATCTATACTTAATTCTGTACTTCTCAATCATGTTCACCCTCAGGCACCTTTTTTCTAGAATGAAGAGTCCCAAACACTGTAGCGTGATGTCTTAAGGGAGGTGTCTCAGCTCAGAATTCATTTTGGTTGCCCTCTGCTGCACTTTTCTAGTTCCACTATGTCCTTCAGTGTCATTGGTAAAAAATTTTTTATCTGTTATTATTTTTATTTTAAATTATTGGATAAGGGAAAGGTATACAGAAAAAAATAGGGTAAAACAAAGGTTAAAACGTAACTACATCCGTTGAACTACATCCAATCAAAATCATTCTATTTTATTCTAAAAATTATTCATTAATCACTAATCATCAACATCTTGAAAATATCCATTTATTACTAAATTATATTTTTACCTGTTTCAAAAATACCTTTTATATTATTCTATTCATATCAGCATTGTTTATCGATCCAGTCATAAAATGGTTTCCAATATTGCTTAATTTTATCTAAATTTTCTTCAGTCTTTTAGACAAAACATCCATTTCTGCTATTTTGTATATTTTATCTGTCAAATGTTCCAAATTCGGTATCTCAACACTTTTCCATTTTTGAGCAAAAAGTATACTAGCTGCTGTTGGAAACAATGATACTTTTTTTTTTTTACATCTTATATGTCTGATATTATATTTAAAAGAAACAATTTTGGTTTAAAAGGACTCACACAATTCAAGGTTTCTTGTAAAATTACATGTATAGTTTCCCAATATTTCTTTACTTTGGGGCAAGTCCACCATTTTTGATCATAAGTTCCTTCTGCTATTTCACTTTTCCAACATTTATTTGAGGTCCCTTTGTACATCTTTGATATTTTTTCTGGAGTTATATGCCACCTATAAAACATCTTATATAAATTCTCTTTATATGATATAGCTTTAGTAATCTTAATGTTGGTTGTCCAAATTTTCTGCCATTCATCTAAAGGGATTTTATATCCAAAGTTTTTAGCCCATTGAATCATTGCATCCTTTACTGTCTCATCCTCTGTTTTCATTCTAAGGAGATATGCATACATCTTCTTTATATATTGTTCTTTGCCTTGTAAAAATACTTTATCAAAGTCTGTTTCCTTTTCGTAAATTCCTATCTTTTTGTCCTCTTTTCATCTTATCTGGATTTTATTTGTATTTCAGACCACCAATCTAAGTAGATGCCTTTATTTTCTTGTTGTTGTTGTTCAGTCGCTAAGTCGTGTCCGACTCTTCGCGACCCCATGGACCACAGCACACCAGGCCTCCCTGTCCTCCACTAGCTTCCGGAGTTCGCCCAATTTCATGTTCATCGCTTCGGTGACATCATCTAACCATCTCATCCTCTTCCGCCCCCTTCTCCTTTTGCCTTCAATCTTTCCCAGCATGAGGGTCTTTTTTAAAGAGTCCTCTCTTCTCATGAGGTGGCCAAAGTACTTGAGCTTCAGCTTCAGGATTTGTCCTTCCAGGGAGCAATCAGGCTTGATTTCCTGTAGGATGGACCGATTGGACCTTCTTGCAGTCCAGGGGACTCGCAAGAGTCTTCTCCAGCACCATAATTCGAAAGCATTTATTCTTTGGCGCTCTGCCTTTCTTATGGTCCAGCTCTCACAGCCATACATAGCTACTGGGAAAACCATCGCTTTGACTATGCGAACCTTTGTTGGCAGGGTGATGTCTCGGCTTTTTATTAAGTTGTCTAAGTTTGCAATAGCTTTCCTCCCAAGAAGTAAACATATTTTAATAACATGGCTGCAGTCACCATCTGCGGTGATCTTGGAGCCCAGGAAAATAAAGTCTGTCACTGATTCCATTTCTTCCCCTTCTATTTGCCAGGAAGTGATGGGAGTGGTTATTTTTTATTTTATCACTTCTATTAAAAGCACAATGCCAGCTGTCTCTGCTAAGAAACGCCCTAGAGCTAGCCTTGGACCAGAGGGACCGGAGACGGGAACAACTAAAAAGAAAAAAAGAGTTTATCGCAAACTTCACAGGACGGCGACAATTAAATCTTATCTCTGCACGAAGCCGCGGCTTACAAAAGGTCCTGTTGCTGCAAGGACGCAAGTGAGTAAAGATAGTTCCCCAATGACCAACTCCTCCACATCTTGTCTGTATAACCCCAATGCAGCTGTTGTTGATGTTCTGGATGTTTCTATAGAAAGCAACCAGCATGTTTGTCACCTTGAACCCTCGCCTAACAATTTATTTGATATCAGAGGGGAGGACTCTCAGCAGCCTCACAGAGACAGTGTCATAAGTAAAGAGAAACACCAAGCAGGAGAGGCATGTTTAATAGCAGCACAGACTATGCTTCTTTTATTTGAGCGTATCAGCCGGTTGGAAGTCTCACTGGATAGAGTATTAGCTGAGCTAAAAAGTTTGTCTGCTTCCGACATTTGTAAGTTGGTGCCTTCATCTTCCAATAATGCTCACTCTTCTCCTGTTGCAACTTATCCACGAGCTTCACAAGGTGCTTCAATACCAACTTCTAACAGCTCAGGGAAGACTGCTCAAACTAAATTATATATGATGTGGAATCCCCAGGCGGTGCTTCTAAACATCCCCATAGGAGATGGACACCTGTGGTCTACGAAGGAGAAAATTGCCAAAGCACTTACCCAACTACTAGCTTTTAAAGTTAAATGCCCTGATATTAAGGATTTTCATTTTCTCCCGTCTAGCCTTCACCACAAAAGACTGTTCCTATCCCTTGCCTATCAGAGATTAACAATGCAAATTTTAAGAGGTAATGATGCTTTTAAAAGTTTCAACATCAGGACGCAGCGTGTTTTTATCCAATGGGGTAATTTAATGGCGTTCAAGTTGAAGCACAATGCGATATGCAAGCCAATTAACCAGCCAGTTTCTTCTACTCACCAGGCTTCTTTTTCTTTGTTACTCAAAAAGAGTGCTTTGGCGCCATCTAGTGTCCAATTTGAAGACTCGCACCCCTTTGTGCTTAACTCTGATCATAAGAACATAAGAAGAGCCCTGCTGGATCAGGCCAAAGGCCCATCTAGTCCAGCTTCCTGTATCTCACAGTGGCTCACCAGGTGCCCCAGGAAGGCATGAGACTACAAGATGCTTGCATCCTGTTGCCACTCCCTTGCACTCGGTACCAGTAGCCCACCACCTTTGTAAGGAGGTTGCACAACCCATCATTGCCTATAGCCCACGATGGACCTTTCCTCCAGAAATCCGTCCAATCCCCTCTTAAAGGCATCTACACCAGATGCCATCACCACCTCCTGTGGCAAGGAGTTCCACAGATTAACTACCCGGTGGGTAAAAAAGTACTTCCTTTTATCTGTTTTAACTCTCCCAACCCTCAGTTTTAGCGGATGCCCCCTGGTTCTGGTGTTTTGAGAGAGGGAAAAGAACATCCCTCTATCGACTCTATCCCTTCCATGCATAATTTTGTATGTCTCAATCATGTCCCCCCTCAGGCGCCTTTTTTCTAGACTGAAGAGCCCCAAACGCTGCAGTCTTTCTTCATAAGGGAGGTGCCCCAGCCCCGTAATCATTTTTGTCGCTCTCTTCTGCACCTTTTCCAACTCCACTATGTCCTTTTTAAGATGCAGCGACCAGAACTGGACACAATATTCCAGGTGTGGCCTTACCATCGATTTGTACAATGGCATGATAATATTGGCTGTTTTATTCTCAACCCCTTTTTTAATGACCCCAAGCATGGAATTGGCCTTCTTAATTGCTGACGCACACTGGGTCGATACCTTCATTGAATTGTCCACCAGCACCCCAAGATCTCTCTCCTGAGCTGTCACAGACAGCTTAGAACCCATTAGCCTATAGGTAAAGTTTTGGTTTTTTGCCCCAACGTGCATCACTTTACATTTGTTTATGTTGAAACGCATCTGCCATTTGGCTGCCCATTCTTCCAACTTGGAGAGATCATTCTGGAGCTCTTCACAATCCTTTCTGGTTTTTACCACCCGGAAAAGTTTTGTGTCATCTGCAAACTTAGCCACCTCGCTGCTTATCCCTGTCTCCAGGTCATTTATGAATAAGTTGAAAAGCACGGGCCCCAAGACAGATCCCTGGGGCACTCCACTTTTCACCTCTCTCCATTCTGAAAATTGCCCATTGACCCCCACTCTCTGTTTCCTGGCCCTCAACCAATTCTGGATCCATAAGAGGACCTGCCCTCTTATTCCCTGACTGTGAAGTTTCTTCAGCAGTCTTTGGTGGGGGACCTTGTCCCCCCCTTCTGAAAATCTAGGTATATGATATGATCCACACGATAAGAGTTTATGTCTTCATACGAACACTTTTTCGGCATCCTCCCCAATAGCAATTCCACGAGGGGAGGCAGGTGTGGACCCAGTTCTAAAGGATCTAGCTTTGCTCTTGAAACCTTCTTCTGCACAGATAGCCCCGTGGTCTCCAGAGAATAGCCCCAATTCCTCAAGGGATAAAGTAAAAACAACTCTGTCTAATAATATTAGTAACTCTGCTCAATGTTCTATCAAGGAGACAAGTATGGCCTCATCAACAACTCATTCGCAGGTCAAAGAGGCCTTGAATGCAGAGACTCTGCCTAAGGACTCCTTTGATGGAAACTCAAGATGACTTTTAAGAAATGCTTGGCTCCCTGCCCAGAATGGTGGTTCCTGTAACAGCATTCCTTCTCAGCAGATTAGTGAAAATCTAACCAACTTGTCACTGGTGTTGTGGAACATAGCGGGCTGGGGGACTAAACATCGGGATAGAGAATTAGTAGATTTATTGACTAGACACGACATCATATGTCTTCAAGAAACTTGGAGTCATGACCCCATTGCCATCATGAACTACCAAACTTTCCAACTTTTGGCCTTTTGTACAAACAAAAAAGGGCGCTTGAAAGCTGGATTGGCTATACTTATTAGAGAAACTATCGCTGCCGAAAAATTTGATTCTTTCCAAGATCGCTTTAGTTTGCTGGCAGTTAAGTTCTTAATAAGTAACAAACAATATATAATCATTAATGTATATTTACCCCCTGGCATTAATAAATTGGATAACAAAATGGTTTGGGACCAGCTGATCCAGAGGTATGTATATATTGGAGACAACTTTTCCCAAGCAATCCTAATCTTAGCTGCAGATCTAAATGCCAGAGTTGGCAGTGGACCAAAGATCTTTTCCAGCATTCCTGATTTAGATTACGATCTCTGTGATTTTCCTCCAAACTTTTTATCTAGACCTTCAAAGGACAATTTTTATAAATGAAGCAGGTCGACAGTTGGCTAGACTTTGTCTCCTTTTGAACCTTTACTGGCTTAATGCCACGATTGATCATCCTTATTCGGCTGAATTTACTTACATTTCTCCACGGGGCTGTAGTATTATAGACTATATACTGATTCCACCTTGGCTGTTTCAGCAAGTGTCCTGTTTTGAAGTTGCTGATTTAAAAGTGAGTGACCATTTACCGTTATGTCTCAATCTAAAGACCCAACTTCCGAGAGACATTGTTAACACTCTCTCTGTGGAACCTCTGGATTCGTGCCTTATCTTTCGATGGGACAAAGATACACTTCGTAAAGCCCATCTTCTTTTGCCTACCATCCTAGAAGGAATCCCCAACTTAAGTCTTCAGTCTGTTTCTGACCCACTCAGGATAATTTCTGTCTATGAAGATCTTGTTCAGCAAATAGTGGCTAGTCTGTGTCAGAAACAAAAACCCAAATTGGATAGGTCTGCAGTTCCAGATGGTTGGTTCGACAAAGAGCGTTCTATGAGTAAGGCTAAAGCTAGAGCAAGCTTCTCCAGATTTAGGGAAACCAATTCAGAAGATGACTTGCGAAGATACTTTGAGAATAAATTACAATTAAAAAATCTATTACTTCTTAAGAAGAGAAGTTATCAAGCTAATCAATGGCAGAAGCTTAAGCAGGCACTGGACAATAATAAAATCAAAGCTTTTTGGAACCTTATCCGTGGTAAGAGTTGTTGTAATACCAAGTTAGCTTCTAGAATTCCTCACCAACAATGGATCGCACATTTTTCATCTCTATTCTACGAATCAAACACTTGGACTGACGTTAACCCTTTGGAAATTGAGAAAACTTGGCCTGAGTGGCCTGCAGTCACTCCAGAAGAGATCCAAATTTTAATTCTTGGGCTAAAAGTAGGAAAGGCAGCCGGTCCGGACTCTATTCCGGCAGAGTGGTTGCGCTCAGATATAAATTTCTGGGCCCTGACCCTTGCCCATCTGTTCACCGCTGTTATTGCTACTGCCAGTCTGCCTAATCAGTGATTAAGGTCTACAATAGTACCAATTTACAAAAAAGGTGACCGGCAAAATCCGGAAAATTATCGGCCAATTAGCCTTCTTTCAATAGTGGGAAAACTATTCGCCAAATATTTACTCCAGCGGGTATCTGAATGGATCTCCAAGGAAAACATCTTTGGACCTGAACAGATTGGATTCCGAGAAGGAAGATCAACTACAGATCATGCGATTATCTTATACCACCTAGCGTCCAAACAAATCTCAATGAAATCAAAGTTATATGTGGTGTTTCTAGATCTAAAAAGCGCGTTTGACTCTATAAACAGAGAATTACTGTGGCAGAAGCTGGTAGGACTAAAGATAGACCCCAAGCTACTTGTATTGATAAAATCTTTGTATACCGATACAAAATGCCACGTTCGTGTGTCGTCAGAGGGTGATGTGACTGAAGATTTTCCATCCAATAGAGGAGTTAAACAGGGATGCATTTTAGCTCCTACCATGTTTAATTTGTTCATAAATGACCTGGCGGCTTTTTTAGATAAAGTAAATGGACATCCGCCCAAATTGGGCTCTAAACATGTTCCACTTCTTTTATATGCGGATGACGCTATTTTGATGTCTCGAACAAAAGTGGGTCTTAAGAGATTGATGAAAATTTTTTTGAACTATCTGGAGATCAACAAACTCACTTTGAATTTCAATAAATCAAAAATTATTGTAATTGGACGAGCTTGGAAGCCTAGGAAATGGAGCTTCAATCAGCAACTCATTGAACAAGTTAAGACATATAAATATCTTGGGATAAACTTTTCATACAATCTATCCTGGAATGTTCATCGACAGGCAATTCGCAATTCGGTTCTTCTTTCTGTGAAACATATAGTAAATTTTTTCTTCTCCAGAGGTGGCTGCCACATTCCATCAGCCTTGAAAGTATTCAAGGCCAAATGCACTTCTCAAATACTATATGGAATTCCGGTTTGGCTTCGTGCCTTCAACTATTCAAT
>JAJKFI010009158.1:0-12995 GCA_029204185.1 Lerista edwardsae
GTTGAAACTGGCATTCCGTCTCTCCGTCTTCAAATCAGATAGAGCACCTGCGTGTCCTTGGGGTGCTCAGCTTCCCAGCTTGTTAGTGCAATCTGCTACACAGTAGCTGAACTCCCTTTAGTTAGTGTAACATAAGCAGGCAAAGTTTCTCACGGGAAGCGCTGGCTAGCAAACATCCACTTTCTCATGAGATCATGATGTTCAAAGGGACACCCCATTGGTTAACATGGGGCACAAGGGTCTTCAGGTACCCACCTACCAGATATACTCTAGCTGCACCCTTTGTTCTTGTGTCTGTACCATGTCTGTACCATGCGTGCGCACTGAGACTGAGAATGTAACAACATGCGTTGAAAAGCCGCTTGTACGCGGCAAGCCTTCGCCGGCTTTCGCTGACCGGCAAACAGAACTTCTCGCCTTCTTGCTATCGCTACTGTAACCAATAAAAGACTTTGTTATGGAAATGTAGCGATCTTGTCGTCCCTCCGCTCCGATCGCGCTAGGCAAGCGCTGAATGGGTCCACAAGCCCCCAACTCTGCTATCAACACTCAAACAAACAACAGGTTATGGGGTTCCATAACTTCAACAGGTTATGGAAGATTCAGCCGTAACCCTGCAGGGGTTTGCCGCGGACCCAATCCATGGAGCAGAGACTGAGTTGTGAATGTGGCTGCATCCCTACACTCGCGGACATCCTGACAGATGTCTGATGAGGAAGGAGCTACCGGTGGAATCAAGAAGGAGACAGAGGAAGTCAAGGTAGAAGACCTTGGTGACGAGGCGGGGGAAGAAGACGTTGGCGACCCAGGAGAACCCGAGCAATCCGGAGAAAGTGAGGAGAGCGACTCAGACGATCTCGGACCTCTCTTACCCCCACCAGGGGGGGTTCCCGACGGCCAAGCACTAGTCCCGCCACCGCCGCCGCACGTCCCAGGACAAGGTCCTTTCTTCCCTCTGATACCCCCTCAAGTTCCACCGTTGCAGCCCGCTGCGCCCGGAGACGGGATGGCGCAGCAACCTCCCGCCGCCCCGACGGCGCCTTTCATTGCCATTCCGCTTCTCAACGACAGCAACTATGTGCAATGGGCACACAAGATGCGGTTGCTGCTGGAAAAAGACGACCTTTGGCAGCGCACTCAAGCGCTCCCCGCGAACCCTGCAGAAGAAGCAGCTGACAGGAAGGCAAAAGCGACCATCGGTCTTGCAATTTTTGAAGACCTCTTGGTTTATGTTCGCGATCTTGAACATGCTATGGACTATTGGAACACGTTGAGGGAGCTGTTTGCACGTGCATCCCTAACTTCCAGCATGGTTCTGACACGCAAGTTGTGGCGATCGCGTCTTGAACCGGGAGGCGACTTACGAGTCCACCTAAGAGCAATGCAGCAAAACCTCAAAGATCTTGAGGCAATCGGAGAACGTGTTGAGGAGAGGCTCAAAGTTTTTGCAATCCTCAATTCCCTGGATGAGACGTGGGACATGTTTACCCTGACTTTGGAATCTATCCCTGCAGCACAACTGACTGTCACCCATGTTGTCGCACGGCTTCTCGAGGAAGCGGACAAAAGGAAAGACAACCAGAGAGAGCGTGAATTCCAAAAGGAGAAAAACAACATTCCTGGGAGAAAGCAGCAGCAGCATCCCAAGAATGAGTCCCAGGCGCAAGTGTGCGCCAGTGTGAGACAGTGCTATGTGTGCGGATCAAATCAACATCTCGCATACCAGTGTGCCAAGAAGAAAGGAGGCTCTAAAAAAGAGAAAAAACCCCAAGGTAAGCAGGGCACGGGGCAAGGACAGTTTCCAAAGCCCCAGGCACAGCAACCCAAAGCGAGCATCGCTTTCGTGGGTTCAGCGGAAGGTAGGCGGATGCGAGGATCCTGGTTGTTGGACTCGGGAGCAAGCCACCATATTGTGACATCCGCTGACTTACTCACGAGTAGGTGCGAGACAGATCGTGAAACTGTCGCACTCGCAAATGGAACAACAGCGCCAGTAAAATGCGCTGGCGAGGTTTTTCTGCCACAACTGCAGACTACCTTGAGAAATGTGCTGTGTGTGCCAACAATGTCGAGGAATCTGCTTAGCCTTGGCACCCTTCAAGAAGATGGATTTAAAGTGACTTTCCAAGACGACGTCTGCACACTTGAGAGGGGGAATCTTTGTGTAGCTGTCCCCCGCGTGTATCGGCTTTTCGTGCTTGGAGCAAAGACCACAGGAAATCAACAGGCAACTGTGTGCTTCAATCAACCAAAGCACCGATCCTGTGGACATTTGTGGCATCTGCGATTAGCACATTTAAATCATGACTATGTGAGGAAGACAGCTGAACTTGTGCACGGAATGGACTTAAAAGATTGCGATGCTTTTGTGGACTGTGATGTGTGCAAACTGACTAAATCACATCGAGCATCCATCCCGAAGTTCAGCAGCCGTCAGACTCAAACCCCCTTACAGCTGGTGCACATGGACTTAATTGGACCTTTGAAGAAGACAGCAGGGGGGGCGCAGTATGTTCTTACGCTCGTGGACGATGCGACGAGGTATAGTTTTGCATTTTTAATGCGCCAGAAGTCTGAGGCTTTTAATAAAATCCGCAATTGGGTCAGGTGGGCGGAAAGGCGGTTTGGCCATCGCATAGTGGCGATCCAGACCGACCGAGGAGGTGAATTTCTGAGCAGGGAGATGTCTCAATGGTTGGAAAAGCAGGGCATCACCCACAGACTCACCGCTCCCCGCACCCCAGAGCACAATGGGGTTGCGGAGAGGAAAAACGGTGAGCTACAGAGCATGGTAAGAGCGCTGATGGAGCAGTCAAAGCTACCCAAAGGGTTGTGGGGAGAGGCAATGAAATATTCTGTATTCATTTCAAATAGAGTTTACCACCGTTCGATTGACGGGGTCCCCTACACCAAGCTCTTCGGCAAACCACCCAATCTTGCATTTCTAAAGACGTTTGGATCACACGCCTTTGTACATGCAGATCGGGAAACACGCAGAAAAGATGACCCGCGTGCCAGGCGGCTGCAGTTTATTGGGTTTGAACCGAATTGCAAAGCGCTCAAATTCCTCAATCCTGACCACAAAACTGTCACAATATCTAACTCTTATGATTTCTCTGAGCAAAGTTTGCTGCCAGATCATGCTGACAGAACAGTCAGCATCCCCACACAAGCTGCAGAAGATGGGGGGGAGGCAAGATTAGAAAGCATTCCCGATCATCCAGCATCACCTCTACCAACTCCTGCCACACCAGCACGCCCTGACAGGCTGCTGGAGGAGGAGGGAGCCACTCCAGGGTTAGATACAAGCACGTCTTCGGAGGAAGCTACACCGGAACAAGCTGTTCCGACCAGACGCATCCTTCCTCCCAGGGCTTTGCGTGGGGTCCCACCCCAAAGATTAACCTACCAGGTAGAGGTAGGAAAGGTACCCCAGACATTCCAAGATGTAATGGAGTTACCGCAAACCCAGAAGGAAGAATGGCTCCAGGCTATTCGGACTGAATTGAGGGCAATGCACGACTTAGAGGTCTTTGAGCCAGCAACATTACCAGCTGGAAAACATGCGATTGATTCCAGATGGGTGTTTGTTCTCAAGGATAGGGAAGGTGCTGAGCCATTAAAGAAAGCACGTTTAGTGATCCGTGGCTGTAAACAAATCCCAGGTGTAGATTTCGAGGAAATCTATTCACCAACACTTTCAGCCACCACGCTACGCGCAGCGCTTGCCGTAGCCGCCAGCAAAGGTTTCCAGGTCCACCATTTTGATGTGGGGACGGCTTACTTGCACGCAAACCTGCAAGAGGAAGTGTACATCACAATACCTCCAGGGGTGCAAAGCGATTACTCACATTTTCGCCTCAGAAAAGCGGTTTATGGGTTGAAGCAAAGTGGGAGGAGCTGGCACTTATGCCTTAAAGAGCAGCTGCAAAAATTGGGGTTCACCCCCTCCACAGCTGATCCATGCCTTTTCAGAAAGGGAAAAGGGAAGGAGTTGTGTGTTCTTTTGTGTTATGTTGATGATTTACTGGTCCTCGCGAGGACACAACAACAGATCAATCAGATCACATTACAACTGCAAAAAGCATTCACACTGAAATGTCTTGGTCCTGTCAGTCAGTACCTAGGGGTGGAGATCGAACGCACAGCTGACAGTGCTGGTTTTCTCCTCAGTCAGGAGAAAAAGATCTCCGATCTACTCCAGATATGGGGCATGCAAGACTGCAAGGTTGTATCAACTCCAATAGTGATGGGGAGAGGGGAAAAAGCAGAAGAGTCTGCACCATTTCCAAACCAGAACATGTTTCTTTCACTGCTGGGTTCACTCACACATCTTGCGTGCTGGACGCGCCCAGACATTAGCGTTGCAGTCAATCACCTGAGCAGAAAGGCTGCAAATCCCACCCAGGCAGATTGGATAGCCTTGAAACGCATCCTCAGGTACTTGAAAGGCACAAGTAATCACAAGTACCACATCACCCCAAAAGGAGCACTGCAATTGGAAGTTTTTGCAGACAGTGACTTTGGGGGGGATGACACAAGGAAATCTACCACAGGCTATGCCATACGCCTTGGGAATTGCGTGATAGATTGGGGCTCACACAAACAGAAGACTGTAGCGTGTTCCACTCTAGAGAGTGAGTACACAGCCCTAAGTCATGTGACCAACTACCTACACATGCTCAGGCAATTGATGTTGGATTTGGATGCTCCACAAACAAATCCAATCCAAATCTGGATGGACAACCAGTCCGCAATCCAGATTGCTGGGTCAGAACGAATCCGGATGCACTCTAAGCATGTTGACATAAAGCATAAACATGTCAGAGAGGCAGTTCAAAATGGGGACATTGACGTGCTTTACTGTCCATCGCAAGAGAACATCGCAGATATCCTGACCAAAGCACTTCCTGCGCCACAATTCAAACAAGCAGTGCAAATGTTAGATTTGGCGCCAAAGGATGACTTCCGAGACGTAATGGGGGGGTGTTGCAGTTTCATACCACACACTCCAGAACTAGTTGAAACTGGCATTCCGTCTCTCCGTCTTCAAATCAGATAGAGCACCTGCGTGTCCTTGGGGTGCTCAGCTTCCCAGCTTGTTAGTGCAATCTGCTACACAGTAGCTGAACTCCCTTTAGTTAGTGTAACATAAGCAGGCAAAGTTTCTCACGGGAAGCGCTGGCTAGCAAACATCCACTTTCTCATGAGATCATGATGTTCAAAGGGACACCCCATTGGTTAACATGGGGCACAAGGGTCTTCAGGTACCCACCTACCAGATATACTCTAGCTGCACCCTTTGTTCTTGTGTCTGTACCATGTCTGTACCATGCGTGCGCACTGAGACTGAGAATGTAACAACATGCGTTGAAAAGCCGCTTGTACGCGGCAAGCCTTCGCCGGCTTTCGCTGACCGGCAAACAGAACTTCTCGCCTTCTTGCTATCGCTACTGTAACCAATAAAAGACTTTGTTATGGAAATGTAGCGATCTTGTCGTCCCTCCGCTCCGATCGCGCTAGGCAAGCGCTGAATGGGTCCACAAGCCCCCAACTCTGCTATCAACACTCAAACAAACAACACCGCTGCCCCTCCACCAGCCAGTGAGAGCAGCTGTAAAGCATGCCGGGTTCTGTCTGGGACTGAGCCGTCCATTCCCAAAAAGGAGGAAGCTGTGTTTTGCCCCTGCACAGTTCAGGCGGGGGGGGAGGGGTTCTCCAAAAACAGTCCCCTGTCTTTTTTCCCCCACAGTCTCTCTCTCGCCAATACCTGAAAAGCCTATAATAGTGTGATGGAAGGTGACTGGTAAAGGGTGAGGGGAACTGGGCATTCAAAAGTGCAGAGACAATGGTTCAAACACCTGTTTCCTGTTGGATGGCAAATGTGGGTTCAGCTTAGCCCATTTGAAGGCTAGCAATCGCTCGACGTCCCTTCCTTTGGCGCCAGTCCACACAATCCGATCTCTGCACGACACCCCCCCCCTCTTCCACTTCAAACTTCCTGCATCCACCAGAATGAATTATTTGGAAAAAAGGCCACTAAGAAATCTTGCGGAATGTTCAGGAAATTGACATTGGAGGCTGAAAATGCTTGTACAGAGAAGGACTTGGGAGTCTTTGGGTCTTTGGTGGTTTTCTAATTTCTGGTTTTCCTTGCCTGACTTACAGCTTTTGCCAGCCTGAATGCTGCACACTGCCCTTCCTGACATGCCCCCAGTCACCCCTGATCCCTGTCCCAATCCTCCCCCCTCCTCACCCCTAGCTCACCCATGCCACCCACTAGCCAGCACCAGAACTGGCTGGGTGCTGTGTTCACAGAAGGAGCCCCATTGTGTGCCCCATCACTGGAGCTTCCGACCTTCCATCCATGGGATGCCAGCTCTGCTAGAGGAAGGCACAGACAGGGTTGGGCAGGAGTCACTGGAACATCGTGACTTCAGTCATTGCAGTCCTTTAACAGCAAAGCCCCAGGAAAATCCCCATTCAGCCACCCCCTTTCCTGTTTCTGTTTGTGTGAGCTCCTTTCCCATTGTGCCAGGGTCCCTAGATGGAGCTGGCATCCTGCTCTCAACCATTGTTGCATTTTCTATGTTATGCCACATAACATTCTCATTTGTGTCGTTCCAGGAAATGATGGACTTTCTTCAACACCCGCATTTTTCCTGCATACATCGGGGTTCTGTGGTTTAAAGGTCCATTTCCTTCCTTCCTTCCTATGTCTGCTTTGCTCCCTCTACTAATACGATCAGCAGTTGGGCACCAACCTGTGCAGTTCAGCCACTGATGATGATGATGATGATGATGATGATGATGATGATGATGATGATTAACAGCTGAGCTTCGGCTGCCTTGTGTGAGGGGGAGTTATGCCAAAGTTCAGCCGCTTCTCTGGTGGGAGCAGGGAAGCCATTTATCAGCCAGCAAGAAGACAAACGGGTGGCCAGAAAGAAGGACTAAATCCAGAGAGATCCATCTGTATGTGTGTAGTTCTTGAAAGATAGAACATTTCTGTATAAATTGTAAAAACCTTCGGGTTTCTGAATAAAGTCTGCCCATGTAAACCGCCTTGAGTTATAGTCATTAGAGAAATCTGGTGACCTAAGAAAGGCGGTATATAAATCCAAGTATGATGATGATGATGATGATGATGATGATGATGATGATGATTTTTACGGCTCTGATGACAGAACTCAGCACCCTCAGCTGATCCTTAGCAACAAGTGTGTGGTTCTTACTTTCGGTGTGTAGAATCACAAATATTATAGGCCTCCCCAATGATCCCCCTGCCTTCAGCGGGTCTCGATGATAGACCTTGACAATGGTGTGTGACTTCTGACATTTCAGGGGAAGAGATGTGGTGCTCTGACATTCTTGGAGAGAAGAAAATGTTCGAAAGGTTAAGTTCCCCTTCAGAGCACAATGCCAGCAACATGACATCAAAAGGTTGGCAGCAAGAAAAAGAAAAAGAAAAAAAAAACCCAAGCAGATGCTTGGCTAGCATGTCACAAAGCAGAAGAAGCAAATCTCAGAACGCAATCTTAACCTGGAGTTAGGCTGGCACAGTTAAGCCAGCAAAGTTTGGCTGTCACAAGGACACTGTAAAGTATGTTTGGACCACTCTCAGAGTCAGAGAGGCCAGCACACAGTTGTGTGCCATTCTCCCTGACTCCAAGAGTGGTCCAAAAGTGTTTTACAGTGGCTGGCACAAGGACCACCGTATAGTGCGTTTGGACCACTCTTGGAGTCAGGGAGGGTGACGCACATCTGTGTGCTGGCTTTTCTGACTCCGAATGCGGTCCAAACATACTTTATGGTGTCCCTTGTGCTGGACAAACTTCGCTGGCCTAACTGTGCCAGCCTCACTCCAGGTGGTCAACCGTGATTTTCTCGTCCCTGAGCCCCAGTCATGGCTTTGATTATCACTTGCGTCCAGTGATGTCATGCAGGGGGTACGCGGGGGTACGCGAGTACCGGTTTCTAGGATTACAGCTGGCCCCTCCCATTCACCCACCCACTCATCGACTCAGCCCCCTGCAACGTTTGAATTTCCTGCACGTTTGAGTTGCCTGCATGTTCTCAGAGCCAGGAAGGCAGCGAGCGGAGCCTAGCCTTGCCTTGCCACTGAAAAATGAGCTGCTCTGGGGTTTTGGAACTGTTGGGTCACTTTAACATGATGCCAGGCCTCCTTAACATGTTCTGGGGGTGCTGTGGAATACTGTTGCAACTGTTGGGTCAGTTTAAAATCGTCTGAGGCCTCAAAAAGGGCTTTTTTCATGTCACTTCCTGCCACGATATCACTTCCGGCTTATGACGTCACTTCCAGTGGGCGAGTCCCGACACATGCCAATCAAAAGTGAGTACCTGTTCTTAAATCATTTAGATGACACCACTGCTTGCGTCCTTTTGAAATGTGCAACAGAAATTCATGCCAGGGATTCCCAGTCCATTTCACAGCCTTCACAGCACTTTGCAGTGGCAACGGCACCCTAAGGGGACCCTGCGCCGGGTGTTGCCTTCTGTTTCCAACTCAGGACGGTGAGTCGGGGTGAGCCCATGTTCCCCTCTCCGCCATCTGCACTGCTGCAGTCTGGACGCATTCCCCACTCTGGCAAGTAACAGCACAAAACAGCTTCCATCGAACCTTCACTCTTTTCCCCCTTGAAAGGAAGGCTGGTGTATTTTGCCATGAAAGGGAAAGTCCACATTAGCAGCTCCCTCACAAGAAGGGGCTTCTGTGGAGCTGTCACCACCCTGTACAGCGATGGGATCTACAAATGAACAAGGGGAACGCTGGGTGGGACTTACGCGGGGCTTCCGCGTGATTGGCTGCCTGTCCGTAGCGTTCCGCAGCTGTCCTGGCCACGGGGGGGCTGCCCCCAGTTAGCGCCCCCCCGCTGCTCGCCCAGGCACCTGGCGTGACCCTCACCTGTCCCCCAGGGCGAGCAGGAGCCCCCCTGAGGCCAGGGCAGCCGTGGAACGCTACGGACAGGCTGCCACTCAAGCGGAAGTCTCGCCTACGTCCCGTCCAGCACTCCCCTTGTTCATTTGTAGATCCCATCGCTGACCCTGTAAGGGCCAGTACAATTGATAACGAGAAGCCAGCAGCCTCCAGCCCAGCCTAATACAGAGCCGGCCCCATTGAATTCTGTCAGTCCGGGATCTCATTCACATTAATCAGGGGCAGTTTTGTGGGCTTTTCCCACAAAAAGACCCTGGAGGAGAAGCACCCGAATGGCTGGCCTTTCTGACTGTTCCTGGAACCACAATGCTAAATAAGAGTGGTCCTGGTCCGATGTTATCAATCAATCAATCAATCAATCAAAAAGTATTTATATACCGCTTTTCAACATGAAGTTCCCAAAGCAGTTTACAGGCAAATAATAATATAATAAGGTTAAATGGCTCCCTGTCCCAAAAGGGCTCACAATCTAAAAAAATGCAAATCACCACCAGCATCAGCCACTAGAAAAGACACTGAGCTGGGGTGAAGAGGGACAATTACCGTCCCCCTGCTAAATACAAGAGGAACACCACTTGGAAAAGTGCCTCTTGCTCAGTTAGCAGGGGTTATCAATTGCAGTACCTTTTTCCCCTTGCTTTCACACAGCCTAAGGAAAGCTTCTTTTGCAGCTCAGTTGCAGAGTTTGTTGTTCAATACTAGCATTTTTGAACAGTGGCGTAGCTACCTATGGGGCAGCGGGGTGTAGCACCCCAGGTGCCATCTTCGGGGGGGGGTGTCATCACTGAACCTCAAATTCCAAAAATCATGTTTATGGAATAATATGGTCATGCTGTATAGCAATTAGATGTGGAATTCCACCCAGAATTCAATGAAAAAAAAACAGAGTGTAATATCTCTAGTCTATCAAAAGTTATGGCCAAAAAAGTAAAAACCGAAAATAAAACTTCTTTTGAATGAATTGCGATTGTTAAAATCGTGGTTTTAAGGAATAATGCCATCATACTGTATACTGTTGGATGTGGAATTGCACTGGGAATTAAATGAAAACCCCCAGAGTTTTCATGAAATGAAAAATTAAATGAAATTAAATGAAAACCCCCAGAGTAACATTAATACCTTAATGTTAGCAAAAATTATGGCAAAAAAAAAAAAAAACCACCTGAAAATACACATTTCTTATACAGGGATGTCAAACACAAAGCCTGCGGGCCTGCATGATGAGTCCATGAATGAGGCCCACAGAACTTTTTTATCTCCCCCCCCCCATGTTGCTTGCCTTGTCTCCTGACCCCTTGCAGCAAACAAGTAACTTCAGTGCAGTTAGTCATCTGACCCTGCAGGGAGTCCTGAGAGTAGGAAATGAAGTTTCCACCAGCAAAGGCACAGAGGGAGGCCAGTGCAGGAATGCCGAGCAAGTAAAACATACTAAGAAACTATTGTATGTGCGCGTGTATGTGTGTGTGTGTTGCTCCTAACCCACTCAGGCCTCCTTCCTGGCTCTCCCTGGCAGTCATGCCCAGCTCAATCCTCCTTCCTGGAAGAAGTGGTGCTGCTGAAAGGCAGTTTGTGTGATAATTGAGCTCTCCATATCTAAAGCGTTTCTAGGTAAGAACAAAGTGCTTATTTCTTGTCACTTCCTGCTTAATGATATCACTTCATTGTGACACTCATTGATATAACTTCCAGCCCTCAGCAGCCACAATGAATGCTAACTGGCCCTTTGTATGAAATGATTTGGGCACCCTTGGTCTTATGTAACAAAATGTAGATTTTCTTAACTCAAAAAGTTTTAGTGACACCCTCAGGTAGGTAGGTAGGTGTGTGTGTGTGTGTGTGTGTGTGAGAGAGAGAGAGAGAGAGAGAGAGAGAGAGAGAGAGCACTAATGACCAAAATTGTCAAATATATATCGTTCAGTGTCTAATTTAAGGCAGAACGTAATTAAAGAAATCTTATTGAATTATCTGTATTTTATCAAAAGTTTAAGCCCAGCGATTTTCAAGCAGTGTGCTGTGGCACACTGGCATGCCACAAATAGTTTGCAGGTGTGCCTCAGGATTTTGGGGGAGGGTAATTTATTAATAGGGCCACTGTAGATGTGAGCCCCCTGCAGGCAATGTGGTGTACCTTGACAATTTTAGTGCCTTGCCAGTGTGCCCATGAGATGAAAATGGTTGAAAATAGCTATTATAGCCAAACAAACACACAAAACCTGATTTATGTAACAAAAAATAGATTTCCTTAACTCAAAATTGACTAGTGAGCAAAGGCCCATCTAGTCCACCTTCCTGTATCTCACAGTGGCCCACCAGATGCCTCAGGGAGCACGCAAGGCAACCAGATACTTGTATCTCGCAGCCACTCCCCTGCATCTGGCATTCTAAAATAACTTATTACCCTTGCGCCACCCCCAAGGGAGTCACCAGAATGAGGTTGGGGTTTGACTTTATTAAACACAAGTGCAAATCATGAAATCTACTGAACACCTGTCCCTCCCTCCCCAGTCTGGGGTAAAGAAAAAAACCCAAAAAACCTGCCATCCATGGCCAATTCGGATGACAGAAAAAAAAATTCCTACCTAGCCCTCATGATCACCAACAGTTAATCTCAGAACATGCCCATCATAGCTTATAACCTGTGATGGAGTTTTCCTCCACAAATCTGTCCAATCCCCTTTTAAATGCACCCAGGCCAGATGCCATCACCACATCTTGTGGCAAGGAGTTCCACAGACTATTTACACGCTGGGTAAATAAATATTTTCTTGTGTTTGTTCTAATTCTCCTAACACTCAGCTATAGAGGATGTCCCCTGTTTCTGGTATTGTATGAGAGGAAAAAATGTTCCCTCTATCTACTCTATCCACCCCCTGCATAATTTTGTATATCTCAATCATGTCCCTCCTCAGGCACCTTCTTTCTAGACTGAAGAGCCCCAAACGCTGTAACCTTTCCTCATAAGGGAGGTGCCCCAGCCCAGTAGTCATTTTGGTTGCTCTCTTCTAAGACTGTGTTCTGAGAGCTAACAAGGTGTTTTTATGATACAGCATGGAACTAATAAGTTATTATATCAGCTTCCTTTTCCATGTATCAGAGCTAAAACTAGAACTCTTATTCAGTTGTGTGAGTGCCATCAAGTTGTCCACTGTTTTTGTTTGTTTGTTTACTGATTTGCTGGGTGACCTGTACTGATCAATAGTTAAATAAATAAAGTTAATGGAGGTGACACCATATGTTATCTCACTGGGGGCACAATCCTAACCTGGAGTTAGGCCGGCGCAGTTAGACCAGCAAAGTTTGGCTGGCACAAGGGCCACCGTAAAGTATGTTTGGATCACTCTTGGAGTCAGAAAGGTCAGCACACAGATGTACGCCATCCTCCCTAACTCAAGGAGTGGTCCAAAAGCACTTTAAGGTGGTCCTTCTGCCAGCCAAACTTTGCTGGCCTAACTGCCAACCTAACTCCAGGTTAGGATTGCGCCCTGGGTGACATCAACCCTAGTTGATATCACTGGTGGGAAGTTTGGGTGGTGTTGGTCACTGGCTTAGATGACATTTAAGGTGGATTCTAAATATGGTGGACTGTAGTCTATCAGTGGTTATTAACCAAGTTGGCTACATTGAACCTCCAGATACAGGGGCAGTATGTCATTGAGTACCATGTGCAGAGGAGCAATAGCAGGGGAGGATTCAGACGTTCATCCATTGCTTGTGGGGGAATATTCACTGCATTTATTTTCTGGCCATCATCATCATCATCATCATCATCATCATCATCATCATCATTATTATTATTATTATTATTATTATTATTATTATCCTCTCATGACTATAACTATTCCTGTACATGACTATTACTATTACTATTACTATTACTATTACTATTACTATTACTCAGCCTCCCCTCCTGTGCAGGGTTGTTGTGATGACCAAAGAAGTGCACACCACCATTACTCCTTGGAGGAAGCTCCTTGGAGGTATAAAGTGTGAATTAATTAATTAATTAATTAATTAATTAATTAATTAATTAATTAAT